>CAJUYG010000678.1:26174-124587 GCA_910591675.1 Galerucella calmariensis | reverse complement strand
AGTTGTCAAAAAAATTGACGTTTTTAATTTAATAGTATTTGTTGCTTTGCAAAGTTTTTATAAATAGCTTAAATATTTAATTTTATTATTTTTTAACGAGACGTTTAAGAGTTTACATAGGCAAAATGGTACGTACTCAAGCCGACAAAGTAGCAGCTATCTTAATAATTGGTCAATCTAGAAAGAATCTCCATGAAGCGGAACGTTTATTTAATGAGAGATACCCAGATCGCCCTATCTCGAGAACTTATTTGAGGGAGCTTCTTCACAAGTTTCAAGCAACAGGTAGTGTTCAAGATGCCAAACGATCTGGTCGACCAACATTTAGTGATGATAAAAAAATTGATATAGTTGCTGAAATGGTAGTAAACCCTACTTCCTCTTCCACTAAAGTTGCATCTATTTGTGAAGTAAGTAAAAGTACAGTACAGAGAGTGTTGAGTAAAAATAAATTTCATTCATATAAGTTAAAATTGGTGCACCACCTTTCGGATGACGACCCCGACAGAAGACTCGAATTCTGTAAATGTATGACAAATAAAATTAGTCACAACCCACATTACACAAAAACAATTTGTTTTAGTAAGGTATTGGATTGACACAAATGCTCACACCTTTCGTGAACAGCATACCCAATTTCCAGAAAAAGTCAATGTTTGGGCAGGTATTTTGGGAAACCACATAGTTGGTCCTGTTTTTCTAAATTCAAATTTAAGCGGTGAAGTGTATCTGGAGATGTTACAAAATGCAATTGAGCCGTTAATTCTTGAAATTCTGGAAGATAATCCAGATGAATTCGGCCATATGGAAATAACATTTTACCAAGATGGTGCTCCTGCACATTATTATGGTGCAGTAAGACGTTACCTGGATGAGGAATATCGAGGTAGATGGATCGGCCGGCGAGGTCCTATAGAATGGCCACCTCGGTCACTAGATCTGACACCATTAGATTTTTTTCTATGGGGGTACTTGAAATCCAAGGTTTATACTACGGCACCAGATAGGATTGGCGTTTAGAAAGAAAGAATTATTGAAGAATGCAATGCAATTTCAGCTGAAACATTCGAACGAGTACGACAAGAGTTTACTAATAGGATGTGTTACTGTCAGGAAGTAGACGGAGCACATTTCGAACACTTGCTAAAAGAATCCATTGTTGATATTTGATTAATTAAATTTAAAAAAATTATTTCAATAATATTGGTATTTATTCAATTTATCCGTCAAAATTAGCTTAAGCCCAAACAAAATTAATTCGGCTATGTAGCCAATGTCAATGCCTTTCATACGAGATATCACTTGCCATAAGGTCCTATTTAAAATTATTGACCAGAGTGGCACTGTGACGTCATCTATTACTATTACGTCACCTGTTACCATTCGTAGAGAAGTTTACAAAACTTTATTTTCACCCTCTAAATTTTATTAATGTAAGTGTAGCCGTTCAAAAGATACGAGGGGGGGAGGGACTTTTGAATAGCACTGTATATAGTTGGAATTACAAGTATGTATTTGTCTTTGGTGCTTCTGAGATTCTATGTTTGTTACTGTATTTTTAACAATTACTTTTTAAATTATTTATCATTATTATGAAATGAGAGGCTTACAAATCTGGTACCTAGTCTCCATAATTACTCACCTCCATCTCTTCCATCCGATCCAATGCATAATAAGCTACTTGGTATCCACTTAATCCGGAATGATTCCGACTTTGCCAAGACACCAATACAGAAAACGGTTGAATATCTTGAATGCCGAGTTTTATAACCATAGGTTGATCGCAAAATTGTTCTGGATCCAATTCTAGGAATATTCGCCCTCGAAGCTTTGGAGGATGTTCACAACGTAACTGAAGAGTATCAGTATGTTCAACGAGCTTTTGATGATCCCGTAACCATTCCCAAAGCTCTTGAGAGTCACAGCTGCACGATAAAGGATTTTCTGGAAAAATGAGTCAAGGAATATAGCCTTAATTTACAAAAGAAAATAGCTCACCTTCAGTTCTGAGGCTTCTTATTTGAGTTTCCAAAGGACGAAACGCATTCAATGGAATGTTCTCTAAATAATTTCTGCTTAAGTCCAAAGTTCTTAGCTTCTTCAATGGTTTGAAAGCATCGCTAGAAACTAGAGATATCCAGTTTCCAAAGAGATATAGTTCAGATAAATTTTCAAGATGCTGGAAAGTGCTTTTACTAATTCTTCCCAATTGATTGAAGGATATATCTAGAATTTGGAGGGATTTTAAATCGACAGGAAACTCTTCCAATTCTTTCAAACGGTTATGGGTCAGATTGAGTATCCTCAAATGACCCAAGCCTTGTAATCTTTCTTGTGGTAGAAGTTCTAATTCGTTTACCCCCAAATCAAGAGTGAGCAGATTTGGTAAATTACCAAAAGCTCCTGGGGAAATCCGTGATATCCTATTTTGTCCCAAAAAGATATGAAGAAGAGCCGGAAACGATTCGAAATCTTTGCTTGTTATTATACTCAGATTCGTTAAACTTATGTGTACTTCTTCTAACAAAGGATAACGGTTGGTTGATGTTATATCGTGAATCCTTATTAAAGGATTTTCTGTCAAATTCAGCCAATTCAATCCTGGTAAGGTAGTTTCCGAAAGCGCTGAACTGGGGATCTGTTTAAATCTATTACAAGACAGATTTATGCGTCCTAGTAACGAAGAGTGATGGAAGAAATTAGCTGGTAGTCCTACCAAGGAATTGTTGCTCAAATCCAACGAACATAGTTGTGTCAAATTAGCAGATGCAAACCCAGATAAAGAAGTTATGTAGTTACTGTTCAAATCAAGTTCTCTCAAGTTAGGCAACCCGTTTAATCGAGATATTTCAATAGTAGTTAATCCATTAAATGCTAAGGTCAATACTTCCATCGTAGATATGTTTAAAAGGGCGGTATATGGTATATCACTAAATACGTTATTAGACAGTTTTAATTCTTTCAATACGTTCAAATTTAAAAACACTTTGTACCCCAAATCCGCCACATGATTATGACTCAAGTCAATATGGAGCAAATTCTTATTTTTTGAGAATAGCTCATCCGGTACTCTCGAAATTCTACATTGGTCCAAATGAAGAGTCTGTAATGACGGTAAGCCGTTCAAAGAAAACCCGTGCAAAGTACTGAAATTATTGTTGGTCAACTTTAACACTCGTAAACCTGGAATGTCCAACGCACTTAAGTCTTTAGAAGTTAATTCGTTCACAGCTAGATTCAGTTCGTTCAAATTGTTCAACCCTCTAAACGCACCAGAGTCTATTCTTTGAATAGAACAGTTGTACAAGTTGAGGTTTCTTATCGGCAGTCCTTCTTGAAAGATATTATCATGTAGAACTATCAAAGGATTACAAGAAAGATCCAGTATTCTTAATTTCTTCAAATTAGTGAAAGATTGAGGCTCTATACTTCTTAGCAAGTTCTTGGACAAATGAAGCTCTTCTAATTCAAATAATTCGCTAAAAGTTGTTTGTGTAATTTGAGTTAAATGATTGATACTGAACTCTAAGAACTTCAAGGCTTGCATAGGTTCGAAAGATCTTTCTTCTATGAAGGAAATACTGTTATTGGTAAGATACACTCTTTGAATCATCAGTAAGTCTTTGAAAAGCGATTTGCTTATTTTTTTGAGTCTGTTATGTCCCAACCACATGATCTGCACACTAGATTGTCCTTTCAAAGTATTGTTGTGTAATGATATGATACTATTTGAATCTAATTGGATCGAAACAAGGGACGGCGACTCGTGCATGAATACATCTCCAAGATCTACTATAACGTTGCCTTGTAAATTAATATGCTGAAGACTCTGCAAGGAACGGAAAGCACCCGAATCTATTTGGGATATTTCGTTATTTTGTAAATGAAGTTCTAGAAGTGATGGCAATGGATTGAATACCCCTCGAAGTATTGATTGAATCTTATTATTGTGAAGCCTTATTTCTCTCAAGTTGGTAGTTTTCTCAAAAGTTCCTGGTTCTAGGTTGGTCAACCAATTGCTGTCCAAACTCAAGGATGTTAAGTTTGCATTTTGTTGGAATAAGTTGTTGGGTATATGTGGAATAAAATTCGAGCTCAAATGCAATTGGGAAAGATTAACAAGTGTAATCAATGCTTCATGATCTATTCTTCTTATTGCGTTTTGTTGTAAATAGACAACAGATAGGTTTGAAGAGTCTGTAAAAGCATCTGATGGTATTTCTAGAATATTATTTTCTGAGAGAAAAAGTTCCTTGAGCTCGGGAAGGTTAGCGAAGACACCGCCAATATAATGGACGTGGTTATGACTTAAGTCAACTGACCGAATATTTTTATTATTTTGAAAGCAAGACTGATCTAAGTAGACTATTTTATTATGACTTAAATCCAACGATTGAAGATCTGGTAACGTTGCAAAAGTATCCTGGTGTACAGTCTCGATCCCGTTGAAATATAACGATAAAGTACGTATTCCCGGGAAAATTTTAAACGAGTAATCTTCCAATTTTTCGAAATTGTTAAAACTGAGATCTAAGTAAAGAAGGGAACTAAGTCTTGAGTAGGAATCATCTTGAATGGCATTAATTTCGTTCCAGGCTAGACGTAAATGTCGCAATCTTTCTAGACGTCTCAAAGATTTAATTGGAAAAGTCTTCAGTTTGTTTTCAGCTATGTCTAATTCAGATAGGGTGTCTTCGAGTCCTGCGAAGGCGTATTCGGATACCTGGAAAAGTAATTTTCGAATTAATCCAATTTAGCGACGTGGCAGTCGGTTAAGGAAATGATTATTTTATGTTTGTTATACAAGCGCTTGATTACAGTTTTCTACCGTTCAAAAATTGATTACTCCGTCAACCTAGTCAAACAATTGAAATACCAATTAAAGTCGAGCGGAGTATAACTTGTTTCTGTTGTATCCACTGAAAAAATAAATTCAATCGGAATGAAGTATTGAATGGGTGAATATAGTTGAAATAATACCCTTCTTGGTGTGCGTCATCGATTGTGACGTATATCCGGGTTTTCGGCATGTCGTTTATTTTATTTGCCATTTTGACATATAGCTAACCTCAAATTTGATGAATAAAATCATCAGGATCGTATTCAGCCAAATTCGAAAAGGCAATGGAATTAATAATTACCAGCTTCTTTTTTTTGACTGAAAATACTGGAGTACTTTCAAAAAACTGATATTTCTCCCTGTATCCATGCATATTTTTGTATTATTTAAATGTATATAACAGTAAGATTTATATTCACTTTTCATAAATAATAATTGACCGTGAGCAACAAAGTACACACCTGACAAGAACTGTCAGTGTGACAGTAGAAAAAGATGTAAGACACATTGCCGCTACGAAAGTAGCGCCTTCATAGTATTTTAAGCTCCCGATTGATAGGTTGCGCTGGCGCGTAATCTAAACATCAACCAATAAAATTTTTGAGAGTCAAAAATTAGGGTTAACGTGTGTAAAACATTCAAACGGTTCAGTATTGTGATATTTTGATCAAGATTAATCACAGACCTGCCTTTTTCCATTTCTTCCTACGTTATGTGTTAGAAGGACTTAACAATCGGTGACGCACACCAAGAAGGGTAGAGTTTGTTCAACCATCCTTTGCCGTTACGTCATACATTGTCCAGCTTGCTCTCTCATTCATGAAATGGATGAGACGGAACTATGACGTCATTAAAGTATTTCTAATCTGAGGTCGACATAAATTTAACAGTTCAGTTCATCATATTTTTAAAACAATTTTCAACATATATCATTTATTATAATTTTGAGGTTAAGTGTAAAATAACATTCAAGTAATATAAGACATACGTAAAACAGCAGAATACGTCACTGATTATGACGTAACGGCAAAGGATGGCTGAAGAAACTCTATTATTATTTCACCTATAACTAGTGCGATTAGAGAACAAAATTATTGATACAAATGAAAATTTTTGGGAAAATATGCCTTTTCTATTGTCAACGAGCCGGTTCGTTGAAATGCATTCAACTGAAAGTTGGAGAATTGAAATTTAAATAATTGCTGTTGGCGAGAGAAGGTGAACTCAATAAGATTTCATGGAATGCACTCAGTTCGTGAACGAATCTCCCAATCTACAGAATAGAAAGGAAATACAGAGAATAAGAACAAGTAAGGGATATGTATATTTTATCCAAATACTGAACAAGATGCAATTTTGTCGAGACGATCAACTCTGCACTGTATCTGGATTTGGGTATTGAAAAGTATTCACTATTAAATACGTTGAAAAAGACAAAGTATGTGACAAAATCTACCTTAACGTGGCGCCTCCTTTTAATTCCATTCCCAATTCTCATCCACTTATCGATTTTAAAAAATAACTCGAAATTCAGGAAGCAAAACGTTGTATATATAACTAGTCTAGGAAGTGAAAATTAGAAATTGTTTTAGGCCGAAATTATTTAGTAAACACAAAGTTAAATCACCAGAATTATTTTTGACATTTTAGTTGATAATAATATGAAACATGAATGTGAGGGAACTGGGTAGTGAGGTAGAGTCAGTTGTCCGAATAATTTGATGTCATCTACAATCATCTCAATTATTGAACAACAAGTGTTTTACCAGGAACGTGAAGTTATGTTTTCCAATACTAGCAATGAAGTTGACAATTATTGCGTCTTCTATCTAACTCTATTAGTGGTCAATAGTAGTTTAACAAAAGCTTGTGCAACATAATATCGTATACTCAGGAGATTGTCTTTAACACATTTGCTGCTTGAAATCACTTAACAATATAAAATTATTTAAATAACAATGTCTCCAGCTTAAAATTCGAGCGCATTCAAAACTGACTAATGCCATAAGGAGTACGTTCATAATCTATGGGTTATGTGAGGAGCGAAGGTTAGACGACTGGGTAAGCGACTAGGGAGGAAGCAATGGGAATTTTATTCATCCGATATGACTAAAAACTGGACATCAGATGATGGATCGATGGAAATTCACCTTTAGGTATGTTTCTAGTCAGTGTATAACGAGAAGTAGATTTCGATATTGTAATGTTCTTCTTATTTATTTGAACTGTTTTCACCATGGGATAAAGTTATACGCCACTATGGCTAATTACTATTGATTTATTAAAGAAACACTTACACACTATAATAAACTTAATTTATATACACACTACTTAATGTCTACTAATTTATTTACACTCGGTATAATAATTGTCCTAATTTATCTTCAACACTATTTATATTCACTATCTGTTCACTCACTGTATACTGAAACTGTTTACCGATTCACTGTATACTGAACAACTCCCCGACTCACTCGAAAACCCGCGTATATATAGTACTCCGCAACACTAGGACTTTCTTGAATTTACCGCCTTTTACGCTGCGGGAACAGTCTGGAACATGACCTGTTGAAGAACCTTTCTAGAAAGGTTGCATTCATAGTTTGCAACAGGACCGGCTTCTGAATCACTGAGTTCGTAACAATATTATAAGCAATCGTATTCCTTTCATAAATTCATCATAAAATGTGCCATGTGGGTGTTATTGAATTTTTAATGTGGCAAAGCTGGAATGTGAGTTGAGATGATTTTAAAATTCATTGTCTCACTCCGCCAGATTTACGGCTAAGCTTCTTTGAATTTTTCATAAGCCACTATATTTTATTTACGTTTATTCTTAGGAATTTATTCACTAGTTCTGGTATTAATTTATATACGTTCGTGGTTTTATGTAGGAAAACTTAAATTGTTTCGAAATTCAACGGAATGGAGTTTTAAAATTCTGTTATCGCGGCATCCTACCCAAATCTGCCAATGATTTCGACTGCCGAAACATGGATATTTTTATTTTAAATTGGCAGAAGTATTATCTACATTTCAAACAAAAAAAGACAACTAATTGTTATGGTTATAACTACAGGAATCGCTATGTTATATTCTAGTTGCAATTCTCGATTTACTGGAAAAAATACAAAAGTGTAAAAAATGGCATGAACATTTTATAAATGAAATTATTGATATTATTTTTGAGACCCTTTTTGAAACAACGGAACAACGCGTTTCTGACTGATTTTGTGGAAATTGTACTTGTATAGAGCATCAGCAAAAGTAAAGTATTTTTGTTGAAAAAACAAACTACTTAGAAAGACGATTTTGGTGACAGATTTTGTTAATTTTCCCGTATGAGTTGGGGCAAGTATTATAAACATGCCTTGAAATTATCTTTGAATTTAGCAGACAAGTTAACTTTAGGTTTCAAAATGTCAGTTTTATATAAGTTTCATTTTCAAAATAAAAAGAAGACAAAAAATGGTTTCGTTTTGTTATGCCTGTTTGGTTTATTCGTTATTTTGTTCCCAGTGTTGAATTTTTATTTTATTTGTTCCTAAATTTAATAGTCTGAACGGATAGACGAGCCATAAACTAGTTCCTCAAAAATATTTTTGGTATCGTTTGCTTACATTGCAAAATTCAAAGAAAACAATTGCTTTCGTCGGAAATCCACGCCATAAGAAAGAGCGCCCAGTTCAATATTGATAAAGGATTCAGAAGACAAAGGATTATCATAATGTCGGATAGTCAAGCAGCCATTAAGGCACTGAGCTCTTGTGTAATCAGTTCCAAAATGGTGTGGAATGCCTAGACAAACTCAATGAACTAAGCGAGAGCAATATAGTCACCTTACTATGGATTCCAGGACACACTGGAATAGAAGGAAATGAAATAGCAGATGAACTAGCAAAGAGGGGGACTGAAATACCTTTCTAGGGGACTGAACCCTTTTGCGGAATCAGCCCCAATGTAATATTGGAAGAAATAAGTAAAGCCAAGAAAAAGAGAAGATCTGACCATTGGAAAGATCTAGTAGGGCTTATACAATCAAAGACTCTTCTGGGTGACAACAACCTGTTGAGATCAAAACAATGCATAAGTCAAAGTAAAACTGCACTAAGAGTTTTAACAGGGATCCTAACGGGACATCGCCTGAATGGGCACCTGAAAAACCTCAAAATAGTGGAAGAAGAAGAATGCAGATTTGTGGAATGGAAGAAGAAACCTCCATCCACATACTTTCCAACTGCACAGCACTTCAGAATCCTAGAGCACAGCACCTAGGAGATTACTGGGTAAAAGAGGATCATTTGCCTAAGTTGAAGCCTGCAGATATCTTAAAATTCCTCCAGGAAATAGGACTAAAGGAGCTACTAGTCTCTGAGACTCTCCTCAGAAACTGAGTAGAAGCAAGGGGGCACAATAGATGTTTTAGGTCTCAGTGAATGTCACCCCAAAATACATACATACATACATACATACATATATTTCAAAATAGTTTTTTTGTACAACTGTCATTAAAAGTGACACTTTTAATGATAGCAAACAATGTTAAAAACGATTGTTTACATAGCAGCGTGTTAAAAATACTTTTAACACTAGTGTTAAAAATATTTTTAGCACTGCATTTTGAATTTATTGTCTTTGCAAATTCGCTCGTTTCATTATCAAAATAGGGAAGTTGTACAAAAAACATTGCATGGTATTTGTGTTAAAAGTGATTTTATTTTGTTCGTGAAATTGTTCAATTCGCTCCGCTCATTTCACAAACGTTTTCACTCACAAAATAAAACCTCACTTTTAACACTCATATCATAAATAACTATATTATACCCACCCTTAGTTTTCCTCATCTAGTCGCTATGGTACCTACTGTCAAATTTCTTTCGAAATTGTTGTTTACCTATGTTAAGACCGCTTGTATTTCCTTTAATCATCCATTCAATCACTACAGTTTCAACGGTTCATGCTCGCAATCGAAATTAAGGATTCACAACTCGAGAATTTCCCTCATTCAATATGTTTTTAAAACATCTAACTCAAAAAAAATATCCCTCCGACTGAATTGAACGGTTTATTTAGAGTGTTCATGACAACATTAGGCATCAATTTATGTGCTGATCGCAGTAATTGAACCGTCTGGTATATATCCGAAAAATGTAGTACTCAATTTGAAAAACAGTATATCGAAAAGTTGATATATTCGCTGTGCCTGACACGAAAATTAAAAATCGATTAACTGTCAGAAGCTGTGAGCCATTTGTAATTTTATAATTAAATGTGTGAGCATAAATAACGTTTTTCAGAAACATAGTTGGTCATTGGAAATCCCTTTTTATTTTTACCCCCCATAGGAAGTAGGATGTGATACAAGTATACATTAATAGGTGTGAAATTTCTATATCGTATCGACTGACGTATTTTCAGTAGGCAATTTGGTTTTTAATAGCCAGAGAGTGATAGTTGATTGCAATATTCCATATGCCGACGCCGCATGATAAAAAATCCAATTTCGGTGGAAAAATGTTGCGAAAGGTATTTACATTTTTGCCACAGCTTTTGAGTTCAGCTCTTCAGTTCCTTTTCCTGCCAACAAGTAGGCATTACTTGATTAGGCAACTTTTTGGGATCCGTAGTAAATCTTCCCGGTCTCTTTTCAAATTTTATCTTAGTTAGTACTCTCTTTTTATCTTGACACTTTTCATTATAACTTTACACTTACAATTTTCGTTGAAATATCAGTTAAATATATCTGGCAAGTCCTTAAAACTGATTAAGTGTACAGTATAATTAATTATTATTTACTCATTCAAATTTATTCAAGTTAAATATTCAATAATATTAATCCAATCTAAAAAACAATAGCCTAACAATCCAATTTTGTTTCTTGTGAATCTTAATTTATTCCTCTTCAATATATTTTATTTGAATGATAATAATTTACGAATAACACATGGCGCAGTCATTCGACGGTCCCTGAATTGGATGAAATAATAATTGAAATGTCAGACGGCGAAAAAAGCAATTAACAGAGAAGTTATCTGATTCCAACGAAAGTTAAGAGCAACAGATTCAAGTGCACTGAGAGATCAATTGAATAGTCACCTCGCTTGGTTAAAACAGCCGGAAATCGATAAAAAAGATATCTTATCTCTTAACAATAGTACAAAACAATCTGCCTGTTAACACATGTCAAGAAAAAAATATCGCAGTTTGAAGTTGTAGCAAAGTTAATTTGTGCATCATTAATATTTATATAAAATGAATTGTTCAAATGACATCAATTACAACAAATCATACTATTTAGTTACCTTCAATTGTATATAGCGTTGGACGCCTTTTCCCCTCAGTTTAACGCGAATCAAATTCTACGTACCTATCTTTGTTAAAGTTGAATCGTTTACACAGTCAGGATGAAAACTTACAGTTCACTTGGGTATTATGTACAATATGCCGTCAGCATTGTTAGAAAATGCCTGAGCTCGTAAGACTTGTTCGCCGACTGCAATTCTAACAAATTGGGTGCATTTCAGCTTTTGTAGCGTTATATTGAAGAAATTGGGGTAAAAATCTTATTTCTGAAACGGGTGCAGATACAGAGTAGGATAATTAAGACAAAAGCTTAACTATTCGAAAGATTCATAAATAATGAACGGTACAATTCAATAATCAATATTGTGGTTATTAATGAATTTACAAGACAAAATCAGCAATGGGCTTAGGTATTCTAATTAGCAAATTCTTGAGCCAAAATATTGGAGATCTAAAAGCCAATAGACACTCACAATTTCAATAATATTCGTTGGGATGGCATGAGGTTGACGAAGAAGACGACAAATATTTCTGACTTTGATATTTGGCACTAAAACCAAAAAATTTGAAACTAAAAATAGACAAAATGAAAGTAATGATAATAAGCAACAATGGCATCCAAAAAACTTAGAGATCAAAGAAATAGAACAAACCAATTAATAGTTTCAAGTTCCTACATAGAAATTACAATACAGGAGAATGAAAATATGGAATCGATATTGAGTATTGTAAAATGACAACAACTAAGATGATCAAGAGGATATGGGAAGTAAGATCAATCCAAAAATAGACGAGTGGCCGACCAAACAAAGCATGGAATGATGTAATTGTAGAGAGATTAGCACAAAAAAAATAAAACCTGGACAACAGGAAACAACATGGCAAAGAACAGACAACAGACAGACAATGAACCCATTTTATTAAAAATAATTCAGCATTACACATTACCACCTACGATTACATTGAGGTTTTCGATTATATATAGTTTCCTACCTTCTGTATTTGATTTCCCTTCATGTTCAGCTTGATCAGATGAAGTCCATAAAAACTATAGCTAGGCAGGTCCACGATGGAATTAGCTTCTAAATCGAGTGCTATCAATTTATTCAAACCTTTGAATGCTTTTTGGGGTATCTCCTTGAGTCGACCAGACACCAAACTAACGGACTCCAGATGTGGTTTGAGTGGTAGGAGGCAGTCGTCATGTAATTCCTGTATGTTACTTTGAGAGATTTGTAAATGTTTAATAATGGTCGTCTCGGGAAAGAAATGTTTCGGAAGTTTAACCTGAAAAGAAAATTTTGATACAATAAATATAACCAGGATAGAAAATGAGGGGACTTTTGGGGATTTCCCTGTATTATACTAAAGTTGAGTCCTCATACTAACAAAATATGTTTGTGTGACATTTTCTCCGTTGGGTGTTTTATACGTTTGCTCTTAAATTGATGACTACTATTCTCTCCATTCAAAGGAGAATACTTTCAAAGAAACCACAGTATCCGTGTATATTTTATTCAGAGCTGAAGCGACAATTGTAGCAATTTTATCAGTAAAACGTTCAACGTAGAAGCTCACGCTTTTATAACTACGACAAAATTTAAAGTGCTTAGAGTTTGAGGCTTACTGAAATTCTCCAAAGGCAACAACTTCTTTTTTTTATCATTTAAACCCCAAGAGCTTGTGCCTTTTAATTAGTTATATGTGTTGGATTTTGAGCAGTCTATATTTGACAGAACTACGAGGTAAATTTGATGGGAATATATGAATATTTAATTAATTATAGCACTGATGGCTTTTATAATACAAGAAACAAATCTGTAACGTGTAGACTACTGCGAGCAACAACATATAAGTCAGAAGCTCGGTGCTAACTATCGAAAGCTTATTGAGAACCTGAGGGCGAATGACTTGATGAAGCATCTAATAGGGTATTTGACAATTTTTTTTAAACACCATTAGAAGATTATCTGACCTCAGTTAAGTACTCCAAATTTTTTTCAAATTTTTTACTAAGCGGGAAAGTTGCCAAAAACAACTTTAAAAATTTTATATTCAAATAGCGCGCCAAAACGCGCTGATTTCTTATGACGTCAGTGATCTTGTCGCTCCGCCTACCGCATCCCGAGCGACTTGACCCTGACCAGCCGAATCGGAACCATCGGCTCGACCTGCGGCCGCCCACCTGAGCTGGCCTATAAGAAATAAGCAAGCAGCGAGACCTCTTACGTCACAATAAACTCACATATTTTCCCGCGCTGAGTAAATATTTGAAAATTACCATTTTTGTTAAGTTAATAAAAAATCACTGGTTTAATTTATTTGTGTGAAATATTGATTTCTGGCGTAATAATACCACAAAGTACCTGCTCCGACTTTTTTTAAATTTTTTCCGCTCATAGGAAAATACCCTATTGATTCAACGTCCAATATGTGGCTTTATAAATAAGGCCCATCGTAATTGCTGGTGGGTAATCTCACCAGGACAACGATAGGCAACAACAACGGCAGACCTGAAGAGTAAAGATAGGAAAACTGTCAAGATAATTTTAAAAACTATGCCAGGAGATAATAATACATACAAAATCTGGAATGATATCTCAAACTATAAGGGATAAAATCTTGCAAAACATTGAGTCTTTTATAATATGTAATTTTTGTACAATATTATCTAATCTAATAGCTATCCAATTAGGATATTATTAAAATGAGAGAATAGTATTTTCTTCAACGAGTGCAGAATGATGGCTATTATTCACTTGGACGATTCCAAAACTCCCTCGCTGCGCTCCCTCGTTTTGGAAACTTCATCCGCGTGAATAATAGCCATTCTACACAAGTAAAAGACCATACTTTCTCCACGACTAAAAAGAAAAAGCTTCCAGTGATGATCGAACCTCGATCGCCCGCGCCATAGTCAACCACCACTAGGCTATAGAGCATTTTTATGAAAATGTAAATAGTAAATATATTTATACGTAACTTTTATTTTTAATCGGAACCCTTACATTTATGAATGAAATTAATTTCGGGATGCGTACATATTCACTATCACTACTGTTGTCCATTTTTTTCTTTTATAATACGTAAAATTATTATTTTATAATTATTTTGACGTTTCAAACGACGAGCTGTCAGAAGCGATTTGCGTTCTTAGGTATTTGACGTTTTAAAGAGATGCTTTGATTTATTCATTTTAATTCATTTTAGCGTGAATTCTGATAATAATAAAATGTGATTGGCTAACGAGAGTGAATTCTTTTTATCAATCACTGGTGTGAAGAATTATATCATTATGCAGCTAAATATGTAAAAATAATTTGTGCGTTATTATTTAGTCGTGGAGAAAATAGTTGATTCTTACTATTTTTGTAACACCCTATATATCGCAGAAATAGTACTCACCAATGATTTATCCGGGTCATAAATATTGAGACTCTGTACAGATCCCTCGATAATCTCCAACACAGACTTGACTGATTCGGCAGTGGCAGCAGGACATTCCAATAAAATGCCATTTTCAAAATTGAAACATTGACACGAAGGATTTGCAGCTAGACTGGGACATTTTGTTTGATCAGCAGCCGTTTTAAGGCTGATCGAAACAGCCAGTAGAATAAGAATGGCGCCATGTCGCGCCATCATTGAAACTTCTGCCAAAGCGCCATCTTTGGTTCAGCCTCCCGTCATGTTAAAGACGGATCTGAAACAAGTGAAAATATATCATTATTCGACTGAATAGTTTTCACATTTTTATGTTAAGAATTGCCAATTTATAATCGAAGTTTATTAATGAATCTTGCATTTCCACTCTGTATACTACTCTATATTGAAAGCAAGAAGTACCTACATTAATGGGAAACATACAATTCTATTAAATCGATTTTCCCAACAACTTTCAATATGATACTATCGATTTTTGAACCATATATTTTATTAAACTTAATTTAACATATTTATAATAGTTTCTAGATAATAAGTTTCATATAGGTATCGAGATATTTAGTCGGAATCGAGGAATGTTTTAATGAAGAAATATCGGGAATATGCCGTGGAAATGCACCCAATTGTAAACTTATTTTTCGTAAAAGAATATTTTCATTACCATAAGTGATTTTTTTTCTAAAGACTATGAAGTTATCATTATCACTTGTTATTATATAGTCAACATCTGCGTATTGTTTTGGTTATAAAATAGATAATACTCTTATTCCAGACTAGATCCACTCAATATACTGTTTGTTTTCTTTTGTATGTTCGGTGCTTTCTCGAACATTTTTCGTTTAAACCGTTTGTTTTTCATTTTTAAATACGAAAACATCTTTTGAAATGCTCTTTATGGTTTCAGGCAGCAGTTATAGAAATATAACTATTCCTTTCATCTTCAAATTTAAAAACCACTCTCAACTTAATCCCCCAGCTACAAAACCGCTTGACTTATGTCGTAAATAAAATATTTTCCAACAAATGTAGTACTTATTACTGAACTAGTAAAGCTGGCCAGTTGAAAAGTCTTTTGTTGTGAACACTTCACAGAAATCATAAAGTCCCAGATTTTTCATTCAACTATACCTACAAAAATACTTTATTCCATGTTATACATCTCGTTGAGAAGTTTTGATGAAGTATTAATCTATTTTTGTTTATTTGTTTGTTCCTATCTTATGCTCACACATTTTATTGAAGAAAAATCTTTTGTTAGTGGTTGGTGGTTTTTTGGAGCAAATATGTTATACTAAACTATATATAGTGAATGTTGAGTGAAGTGTAAACGTTGTGGTTTTATAATGAACGTTGGCGCCAACGGTTATTGAACCGGTGAGATTTAAACTAGAAATGACGCGTGTGTTAATGTATGCGCTAAAGAGGAAAGCCCGGAAAAACTTGAAACACTGTAACGACAAAAGAAGCCGAGAAACATTTCATTACAAATAGTACACCATATATGTACTGAAGTTCTCAGTATTGAATATTAATTACAAAAAGTTTAAGGCATAAATCTAAATTTCCGGAAAGATTAATGACGATCACATATCAAAACTGTTTGGTTTCGACATAGACGTCAAATCCAGTCACTCTATCAGGTCTATCGTGAACCCTAGTAATCGGCACGTTCCCTTTTCTCTTCTTACCCCATTTATGTTATGAATGCCCAAGGCGAGGCGGTATCAACATCACGGCCAAAACAAAATGAACGAAATAACAGCACTGACTCGCTTTTCCACATCGGCTCTGCTCCGATGCCCTTCATTAATTAACTGAAAACCCTTGAATGTATATCGGCAGTGCTACCGGCTAATTACCCACCTTTGAAAATAGAATAGGAAGCAATCCATTTTCGTATCCGGAGTTCACAACTATTATCTAACTGTTAATTAGAGTCAGTTGTTGAGAGTGAGATGCTTCTAATATCGCTCCTTGCGCTGGCATTCTTTAATTGTGTGAGGTATCTGTTCGAGCGTTCCATAGGGATGCAAAGTAAGAGTATTTCCATAATATACAGTAAGTCAATTTTATTTTGAAACTAAATTCTTATAAGTCAAAAAGCTTTTGCTCATGTCCTGCTCTTATCTTCATCTAGTCTTGTTGGAACTTTAGTTCTTTACGTCAGGTTATGTTAGAGCGGCCGGGGATCGCGACGCAAAAGATCTGACCGTTACATTATGTTACGTTGCTTCGTTATGTGCCTTGCTTGCGTGAGTGTGCTCTCTCCTGAGTCTCTCTCTCGTTTACGAAGCAGAGGCCGGGAATCGAACCCGGGCCGTCCGCGTGGAAGGCGAGCATTCTACCACTGAACCACCGATGCCATATTAAAATCTATGCAAAGCTGGTATTCGCAGTGCTGGTGATCTACTTGAATTTGTTCGGATAAATTTTTATTATTATTTCCATGACTGTTTTTAGAGCGATTGATCTTTTTCGTTTATTTAAGGTTGTGTTAACTGGTTTCTAAGTTTAACACGTCGGTAAGTGATTTACTTACCGTTTAGACGTCGAAAAGTAATAAATGGAAAAACAATTTTACCAAAATGCAAAATATATTTTAAACTGATCGAGAAGTATGAACGTCACTTTTGACATTTCGTTCATTTCGAAGAAATTTAAATTATTTTATTCGGAATTTATTTCAATACGATCGCGCAAAAAATGGTATAAGCATCTCGAACGTTAAGGGTAATTACAACGTTTGCATGTATAGCTTGGCAAGTTTATCTAAAGCTACGGGGCGTCGGTAAGAGGCGAGGAAAAACATGGCGTATATCTGTCAAACGTACAAATGGCGTACGGTACCTATTTTACCAAGTAAAACTGGAATTACAAAGGTAACTGACAATACGAACACCACTGGATAAATCAATATCAGTCAATTGACGAAGTGAGAGGGAAGAACATACGCACGCGCTTGCCAATAAGAAGTCACCTGGTCGATAAAAATCACCAATTATGTAATCAGAGGGTGTGGTCATTATGGTTTTCGTACAACGTTGCCAGAGCTTTAAGAATCCCATAACAAATTTGGAAAAGTGTTCTCTTTTAATATTCATAAATTGGAAAATAATGTTAATAGAATAAATCCAAGGAAACAAGCACATTATAAAATTAACGTTCAATCATACTTTTAATATTGTTAATAATAAAAAGACCCATTTATAATTATTATCACTACATTAATCAGTTCTCCTATTTTTTTATAGTTAAACGTGGCAATGTCGTATGTTTTCGACTGCATTCCTTTCACGGTTTCAGATAAACTTGCCAAAGTATAGATTCCTCTCGTAAAATTGGACAAAATGTTATGAGGATTGAGGAGTCTAGCACATTTACTTTTCGAAATACAGGATGGTGAAATTTTGAAAACTTGTTTTAATTCGATAACTTTAAAATGGATGGATGAAATGATTTGACATTTGGCAGGTTGTTTTTAAATGTAAAAGGGCATATTTGGACGAAGTTTGAGCACGACGCCGTAGGCGGAGTGCTCAGTCGTTCAAGTGCGATATGGACAATCCACACGAGTCGAACAGCATATTTTTTCTACGACCCACTTAAGAAAAAATCTATAAAATAAAAATTTCTATAAACTGTAATATAACTTCAAATTGAGAATTTAACAATTCAATTTTATGTTTCCACTAATTTTGCGGTAAACGTACAGTTCTTGAATGTCCAATTTGTATAATGCTACGGTTTCCCTTTTTAAATATACGATGCTGTTATAAGTAGATGTTGCCAGTCGGACTCCCTCATGAAGGGTACCGTACCGTTATCTATAATAATATTCTGCTAAATATTTCAAACGTCTACCTGTTGACGTTACTAATATCAAGCAGAATAATTATTTAAAAATGAAATTAACAATAAAAAAAACTTCCACACGGGGAATTGAGCCCGGGTCTACCGCGTGAGAGTCTGGTTTGCTTACTACTCGACCACCGAGAAATATGCAAATTGTTGATCTATAACGTCAGATGTATTACATAATTTTTGCTTAAAAGGAACTAAAGCTCCTACCATGTGTCCCGCGACACGTTACACCTTTTTTTTGTCCGTCTTGTTCTTATTTGTATCTTGTATATTTTTCTTTACACCAGACTGGAAGCATAACGAAGAGTGAATCAGTTAAAATATATATATTTTCTTGTAACAAGTTGTTCGTTACATTTCCACTAATTTGGGTAAGACTCATACATACGAATTGAACTACCCTGGATTTCTAGAATGTAGTTATTACCACTGATGATCATTTTATATGCGATAACAACTGCTATTTGGAAACTAGCGACCTGGTGGAGGTATACCGCTATAAATTTGGATATAAAACGACCCTAACAGTATCTAATTTACTGCTTGTTTATTGTTAGAAAAATACTTTTAGTATCACCAAACTTCCAAGGTATCACATTCATTTTATGCCTGATACTTGCCTATCTCTATCGTCGTCACCTATGAGGCTGGAATAGTGCTTATTAAGATAACAGTTTTGTACAGGTTAGGCTCTAAGCAGGCTGCACTCTCAAAAATAGTTTTTAATTCAAAATATAGTCGTTTCCGCCAGAATATATGAATTTACTTATCATCAATAAATTGTTCAATCAAAATTCCAGCACTCACTTCATTCGGGTACATTATTCAAAAGCAAGAGCTCGTTTACCAGTCAATCTGTATTATATCTATGGCATATTATTGTACTTGAAGGTCGAGTGGCGGGTGATACAAATGTTTGACGAGAGATCATCATTTCGCATAAGAACGGCACTTCTGTAACTTCGTGGGACTGAAAAGGTATTTTGCTGATTGGTTTCTTACCACTAGGCCAAACAATCAATGCACGATAATACCTGATATCACACTGCGCACGTGACAAGAAAAATCCTACAGGAATTTGACTAGGACGTGTTTGATATCGTGTTTAATTGAAACCTCAACCTTCTTTCCTCAAACAAAACTTTTTCCTCAACAATCGCTTTCCAAAAATGTATGCGGAACACATATTTAGTAATATTTGTTTTAATATCCCTATTTTATAAACGTATCCTTTGAACAGAGTCAATTCCGCCACTAAGTATCCAATTAAAAGTTTTATTTTACAAAAGTTTCGCCATGAATTTCAGTTTTCCACTTTTGAAACTCATTCAAACGTTGATTCGTTTTCGGCTTCACTGGATTTTACTTTTATTGGCTATAACTGAACCCATAGCGTCTGTCGATCTAAAAATTTGACGAACTTATAAAAGGGAACCGTATATTGAACTATTTCAAACTACATACTTGGTACAAATGAATCTACAATTGTGAAACATCAACATAGATCGTATCAGAAAATATTTAAGCTCATATTCTAGCCTGGTCACACATACTAGTCACACATAAAATTGGACCACCATTAACCTTATCAAATGGCTACTATTTTGAACCTGCTGAAGAATTAGAAGCAGCCTTAGTTTGTGAATTGAATAGTCAATAATAGATGCCTGAAAATAAATAATACTACTACTGGTTCACAATTTCACATTAAAAATTCAAAAGTTTCGAGCCTACGTTTACGGTAAAGAGTGAAGAATAGCTATTTGTATTACTAGGGAGGAAAGTGCCACTTTTCCTCCCGCAGGATGTAGTTTACTGCCCGACGCGAAGCGGAGGGCAGTAAACATCCAAGGAAGGAAAAGGCACTTTACTCCCATGTGATACATATGATTTTTCCTCCTATCTACCTTTTTTTGAAAATTTATTTACGACACAAATAGGTAACGAATATAATTAAGAACACAAGAATTATTTATTAAACAAATTTATCAATATATGTTATACAATTAAGTACATAGTATTGTTTAACTATATTTTAGAATTATTTATGTTAATATTGAATGTGCAGTTTTGAGCAGCACTTATAGTATAAACACCATTGGAAGAAGATATGGTTTGAACAGGAGCTTCAGTATTTGAAATATTTTCGCTTAGCACATTGTAATGGTGGTAACTTCTAGAAGTGCTTGGCTGATTTTGATCAAGTTTAGGTTCTACATTATTTCCCATAATTTGATCAGAAATTTTTCTTTTTTTTGTGTAAGATTGTTCTACATAACCTTCTGCGATATTGGTTGATTTCCAACCGCCATGCTGTTTTAGAGCTAAAATATCCCCACCAGCGTTTACTAACAGAGTTGCTGAAGTTCTTCTGAAACTGTGCCCTGTGTAATGTTTGGCATTTGGAAGATTGAGATATTCTGCAATTTTTTGTGGTATTTTGAATATACTAGTTTTGCCAACCACTTGATTTGTACATTTGCCTGCTTTAAAGCATAACAACAATCGTTTATGCTCAGTTTTAGGACGTAGATAGATATACTTTTTAACGATTTGAACAAAATTTGGGCCGTTACCTGTTGTAGTATTGATAACGATAACAAGGACTACCTATGAATATTTTATATCAAAAATTAAATTATTTGCATGGGATTCCATTTCTTACCTTCATTAATAAAAAAACATCATCGGGGGCTTCCATTAAGAATGTATTTATTTCTTCTCTTGTAAAAGTTTTAGCTTTATTTGGTTTGTATACGGCATTTTGACGTTTTAGAAATGCAATCAACTTGGGATATTTAATATCGACATTATCTTTCATTTGTATCATTGTGCGTAGCATTGAATATTTAAACCAAAGTGTTGAAGCTTTTAATGATTTTCCCTGTAGTGAAAAATATGCCAGTAAAACATTCTCTGAATATTTATGTAGGTACCTTGTTGTCTTCATCCCATTGCTTATATTGTGCATATTGTTTTTCATACCTGTCTTTAGATTTTTGTGGTAGTAAGGTTAATAACGCTATGTTAGCTTGTTCCTTAATATTGGGTGGTGTATTTGGAAATTCAAAATCACTTGAATCGCTCTCCATTTTTCAAAAATTCAACTAAGATTAATGAATGTAGCGACCACAAAACAGTCTAACCTATAGAAGTGAAAGTTTATAGGATGACCTTGAATACAAAAATTAGGTTTCAAACCCATCCACCTGAAGCGCTAGTTGCAATTGAGTGGTCGAAGCAGGCCTGGCAGCTTTTGCACGAGAAGAAGAAAATATTTCAAAATTCATCATAGCTGTCAAATAGTTGTTGTCACCATTGTCTTTTATAGATTGTTTCATTTTGCCCTTCGCTGCTGTTATTTGTGTTTTAATTAGGTACTGTAAGTGTTATCAATTAATAATATTATAATAACTTTATAATGGTTGGTGTGAAGTGTTGCGTTCCTGGGTGTACAGACATTACATCAAAACGATATAGGTTTCTCAAACATGACCCTTTGTTGTTGAATGAATGGGTTGCCTTTATTCGCAATCCAAAACTAGAGGAATTAAGCGCTGAACAGATTTATAAATCCTACAAAGTTTGCAACAGACATTTTGAACCACAATATATTGTTATTGGGACAAAAAGGGGCCTCACTCGCAAAGCTGTTCGATCAATCATTTCAGGATTGATCAAAAAGTGATGAGAAATACATAATATTATCACTCTTATGCCCAATTTCACCAATCATTTCCTAAAGTTAGGTAATACCTAAATCAGATTTTGGAATTGCTAAGTGAAATTTTCGTTTTACCACGCGCTAAGAAATACTTGAGAGTGACAATACTGGGTATTTTTTATCATGTTTAAGCGTTTCTTAGCGCATGGTGGAATGTAAATTTTATTTCGCATTCCAAAATTTGATTTAGGTATTACCTAACTTTAGGAAATGGTTGGTAAAATTGCGCATTAGGTATTACTTAGCGCGTGGTAAAATGTAAATTGCATTTAGGAATTCCTAAATTCGTTTTAGGTATTACCTGACTTTAGGAAATGGTTAGTGAAATCCGGCATTAGTCATTCAAATAAACAAACTTCCATAAAAAAAACCGCTATGAAATAGTTCTGAGCCCATCCACTGCGATCGCTGAAATTCTTCTTCCCTTAGTCTGTTTTTCGGCCTCAGCTGCCTTGCCTATTTCGACAACTCAATTGCAACTAGCGCTTCAGGTGGATGGGTTTGATACCCTATTTTTTGATTCTAGGTAATCCTATTAGACTTTCACTTCTATAGGTTAGACTGTTTTGTGGTAGCGACTTTGCACCTCAAAAGTCAATCGCCGTGTTTACTGTCAGTGAGCCACAGCATACTATGCTTTTCTTATTCTGAACTCAAAAAACGTATATCTAAGATTCCTGAAGTTGAAATTTGTATTGAAGAACTACGTTGAAGTAACATTAATGTTTGATTTTTACCAAAAAACAGGATATACAGGATGTTCTAGAAATTATGGAAAAAATATGAATATAATGAATTCACAAGTTTCATCGTTTACAACTTACTTGAAATGAGGGGGAGGAAAGTGTGTACTTTCTATAGGGGTTGGAGGAAAAAACTATTTTCATATTCACCAATGGCACGTTTCAGTATAAATCTCACTAAACTCTTTTTATTACTTTTTCCAGAGGCTACACACATTGGTTTCAAAAACTATTATACTTATTATACTAGTGGTTGATTTCACTTCAATTTTTATATGTTTTTTAAATACATTGGTTGAGGATGGATGAGATATTAGTAGGTATAACTTTTTCCTTTTTGCGGCCACATGTTGATCATAAGAATGAGGTTAGGTTAGTTAGGTACAGTGCTGCCAGACGTGAGGTAAGAAATTATCGAGCAGCGTTGACAAAATTATCGGATTTTTCAGAAAATTAAGTTACACACAGAATAATTTAAAACAAGGGCCCTAATAAGAAAATATTATGCACGAATTTTTTAAAATTCATTTTATTAATAATAAAAGGTTTCTGGTAAAATATAAAAACTTAAAAACATAAATTATGTGATGAAATATAAAAATATAAAAAAAGAAACAAAAACATACATTCTACTCATTTACTCTTCTAAACATTAACCCAACGTAACATCTCGAAAAAAATCACAGTCAAAAAAATCATAAAGATAAAAAAAACCTATTCAAAGCAAACTTCGACATCGTCTTCATCGTCCTTTTGATAATTATTATTTGAAGACATTGCGTTGTGATGATACCTATTTATGTCCCATGTTATTTCACTTAAAAAAAATAGATTAGCGTTTTATTTAAAAAATTAATATTAGTTTATGCCTCAGTAAAATTATGTTACAATTATCGATTATGGTACAAGTGGAATTTCAACTTTAGTTTGGGAGAAAATTATGTTACAATTCAATAATTATGTTACATCTGGCAGCACTGGTTAGGTACTTGTCGGGTTTCTTGAATAGTGTCGAGAGTCAAAGCTAGCATAAAAATTATAAGTAGGAAACAATTAGATTTAAAAGGTGAGTTCGCTACTATCGGGGAGGTGGCGCTAGAAGTATGATTTATAAATAATTAAAGGCTGGTTCATTACAGTTGAGGAACTAGTACTTTTTCAATAGAGGTTTTAAAACTCGATCGAGCTGGAACAAAGTTTGTTTTGCAGCACGTATTGCATGGCGCTTCACAGCACTAACTGAACTAACAAATTTTCTGCCTTTGGGCTGCGAAACAATACTTTTCGTCCAATTTCTGGTGTTCATAATATGATTTGTTTTCCAACACGCGTATATACCTATTTTCTTTTCAAAAATAATCGTTATGCAAACAAAAAATTTAATTTCCTGTAATCTGGAAATCGCTAAATCAATGTTTTTGTTTTATTATTTCATGTCTGCTTGACATTCGTTCAGAGTCAGATTTTTTCATGTCAACAACGATACTCAACGGCACTACAAGGGATTACATTTGCGAGATTAAAAATATTGTAAAAATTTAATGAAAATTTCTTATTCAGTTATATTGTTTAATATATGAAGAAGTTGAAATTTTAATTTCCGAGAATATTACGAAGTATACAGGGTAGTTAGCTTTTTATTGCCATCGTTTTGATTGAATCTTTTTTTTTTTTTTTTTATTCAATTGCAAATCTACAATCTACTCAATAAGTATCCAGTAATAAGTAGATGATGTGGTTTCTTGATAAATGACTTGAGGCAGGCACCATCCACTGATGGGTCTCCGTTGATCATCCTATGAGGTCTTCTGGCCAGCGTCTTTTCAATCTTCTCTGTTCCATTGGATCAGTATAAAGGTTGGATATTAGTGGATTTTGGTGGTTTTCATTGCGGTTTTTGTTTCTCATTGCTGATGCCTGAATAACTTCATTGATGGTTGGAATACCGAGATCAGTATGTAATGTGTGGTTGCTTATAAACCATGGAGCATTAGCTATTATACGAAGAGTTTTAGATTGAAACGTTTGCAATATCTTAGTGTTCGATGGCTTACTGCAGCCCCATAGCTCTATGCCATAGGTCCATATTGGTTTTAGGATGATTTTGTATATTAGAATCTTATTTTCTATTGTTAACTGTGAACCTCTG
The DNA here is from genome assembly GCA_910591675.1 of Galerucella calmariensis. NCBI lineage: Eukaryota > Metazoa > Arthropoda > Insecta > Coleoptera > Chrysomelidae > Galerucella > Galerucella calmariensis. Next base: position 99,523 of record CAJUYG010000678.1, on the reverse strand, counting down.
CCGATTAGCCAGTTCATATTCTGAAGTTTTAACTTGAGTTGCGTTTTTTTAGCTTGTATGTGTTTCTTTCATGTCAACTTTTGATCCAAGTGTAGTCCGAGATATTTGACTTCACTTTTTACTGGAATCGGCATATTGTTAATGGTCACTTGTGGACAGACACTTCGTTTTGTGGTGAACGTGATTTGTGCGGATTTGTCATTGTTGACTTTTATTCTCCACTGATCTAGCCATTCTTGTAGAAGATTCAGGTGGTATTGTAGCTTTTCTGATGCTCTTGTAGGGTCTACATCTGAAGACATTATTGCAGTATCATCTGCGAAGGTAGCGATTAGAGTATCGTCGGTAGTTGGAATATCAGCAGTATACATCTACATACAGATTAAATCTGAACAAGAAAATTAGAACAAAATTGCCCATTTATACCAGAAATATTGAGACATTTTTGATGCTACGAGTGAGTTGGTCTGGAATTGTTACAGATAGTCCAATTTTAAATATGAAAACGGTTTTGAAAAATACAATTATAGAGCAACAAAACGTATATCTTCGACTTGTGATCACATGCTGCGAAGTAGGTCGAAGACGCTGGGAAATACTATCGGAACTGACAGAGTGTACCGCGCGGCTCTCTCTGCATTTGAGTATTCGATTCACTCAATCTTTTGCATTTACTAAATCGTTTCGTTTCAAACGTCACTCACTTAATTATTATTCATTACATTTTCCAACTCATTGCGAAAATTCATTCAATCATTCATACAATTTACTATAAAATCAAGCAGTTCATTTAGTTTCAAAACAAACAAAGCTTTTGATCAAGAAAAACTGCATATAAATAAAAATCTTCCTTGGCTTGGACACATTGTATGTAATATTTCTGTGAAAGTGGAACATTCTTCCTGCCTTATTTAATTTTATATAAATGTAGACAGTTCGTATCATTTTACGTATTATACACTGCTTTCTTCGTGTAATAAAATAATTCTTTCTAAACGCTGCAAAGAACCTTCTTCTGTCGTAAATATCCTAAAAATTTGTAGAAATGCTTTAGAATTCTGTTAAATTATTCCGGGAGCCAAATTTGCAGCTTAATCTCGACGATTTCTCATTTCGAATGGTGTAAAATGGGGTTCGCGTATTGTGCTCGAATTTTTATTGTGGAAAAATTGCGGGGTAGAATAATGTCTTTGTAAATTTATTAGATTTGCGAATAGTGATTCTTTTATCATAAAATTTTCAAAACATATCTCAAAAATATTATTATTGTATACACGAGATATTGTACATGAGGAATTGAGATATTCAGTGTGTAATTTTCTATGCTTATCACTCTTTCCTCTTTTGAATCAAATTAGATTTCAAAAAAACAGGTTTCTATAAAGTTTGTTTAATGTCTTCCTTGATGGCCTAACCTTCTTGTTTCACGCAATGATCGATTTCCGCCAAAGGCAACCCAAGAATTGAATTTTCAATTTCGAAGATCCTGATTTTCCACGTGGACTGGGGAGCTCGATCTTTCACTCTTCCCCTAAAGAGGAAATCTATAACGGTCAAGTCGTAGGACCAGGAATATAGGCTTTCTCTTCCTACCACTAGTCTTTAAATTCTTCAACACAGTGTTATAATTGTTTTTCGAAAAAATAATTTTCCAACACTAGCCAAATTCAAGACCAAAATAAAAAATAATTCACAAACGTACCACGAGAAGCTTTTACTCCGTCGTTTGACTGAGAAGTACACTGTCAGTTTTCGATATATTATGAACGTACTCGTTATGTCAGCCGTCATTTTTGGTTGAGCGCGAATTTTGAACTAATAGCATGTTTATTCAAATAATTTTTTCTCCGATTGGCAGCTAATATTAATTTTGCTTACACATATCAATCAGCAAAGTATTACTTTTCCTGCCTAGGCAGCAAAGTGATTATACTCAATTGGAATAAAACATTTGACGTAAACATTTATTAGCAATTATTACATAACACTTTTAACAAGAATTTAAAAACATATGTTTAGTTGTTATTAACATGGATTGTAAAATTACTACAATTTTGAACGAATAGGCCACCTTTTCTTTCCTCAGATAATTCGCAAATACAATATCCTTCTATATGAATTCAGCCTCGGCAGTCAATCTACTACTTTGCTGCCTAGTTAAACGCAAATAACTATTATCTTGATAGGTAATTTTAAGCGGCAAAATATGTTAAAGACAGTCTCCTGGGTATACAAAATTATGTTGCACAATTGCAATTGCACTATTTCTGAATTCTCAAAATATTTGAATTTGTCCATTATTTACCAATAATGGAAAATAGTATATTACGTAACGAGTGCGGAAAGTGACATTTTTCACACGAGAGGGAAGTATTGTCTCACGAGGCGCAAGCCGAGTGACACACTCACACAAGTGTGAAAAATCACTTTCGCACAGGTAATGTACTCTATTTTTCCTACGACCATGCGATAATTGTCACAAAATGTTGTTTAATATGATGGTTTTTTAATAAATATTTTACTTACATTCACAAAAACTATTTCTATGCTTTGTGTTATAATTTGAGAATAAGCCTACTTTATTATTTTCATTTTTTAAAAGTAGAATATATTTTTTACGATCACGCGATAAATTTACGAAATAGGTATGATGGTTTCATTCATTTGAAAACATCAATTGTTTTTTTTCAATTATTTTTGAACAGATTTTGTGCTATATTTGTAGTTATTACGTAGGTAAATTTAAATAAGAAAATCACGTTAATCGAATTCATGCGAACCGTGCGATATGATATCACACTAGGGTGATATCATAGCGCAATGTTCGCGTCACTATGATGGTATGTGAAACTTTCCGTCAGAGTTGAGAGTGCGATATATGTTAATTTCCTATATGGTCGTAGGAAAAATTATTAACCACTAATAGAGGAATTCAACTTCTCAGTTGGCTAGAAGAAATAATATTTGTCAACCTCACACCTAGTAGTGGAAAAAAGCTCTTGTATACATTTTTACATAATGAAAATCCCTAAAGAATATCCAATGTTCTATTCGATTTGTGGAAATATCAACACGTTTTTGTGGACTTCATTTCAGTTTGGAGTTTTTTAAATTAATGGCCAACACGCATATTTGACCACTTTTTTGCTATCGAATTTTTTGTATTTCTATATTCAAGTAATAAAATGTACTATATATATACGAATATTTCAGAAGCATGATGCAGATTATTATAAAAACTCAATAATCCATGAAGCTTTACGATCCTCTATGTGCAAAATTCACGTTTCTCCGGCTCGAAACTACCCGTCCGAAGCTTTCAGAGTGATTTTGGTGTATACAGTCGAGTGATTTTAAAGCTTGTCTACGCTAGAACGCAATAAAACAATAGTAAATTTTCACAACTTGTAGAGGTCAATAGCAGAGACTGAAAACAAGAATTATTATTACCAGGATTTGTTTTGGATGAATCTATTGATGAATAATTTTTCCGTTCCAGATATGAAAACATTAACCAGTGCAAGCAGATCAAAACAAAAAATTATTTCTCCACGACTAAATAATAACGCACAAATTACTTTTACATATTTAGCTGCATAATGATATAAATTCTTCACACCACTGAATAATAAAAAGAATTCACTCTCGTTAGCCAATCACATTCTATTATCATCAGAATTCACGCTAAAATAAATTTAAATGAATAAATCAAATCGTCTCTTAAAAACGTCAAATACCTAAGAATGCAAATCGCTTCTGACAGCGCGTAGTTTGAAACGTCAAAATAATTATAAAATCATAATTTTACGTATTATAAGAGAAAAAATGGACAACAGTAGTGATAGTGAATATGTACGCTTCCCGGAATTAATTTCATTTATAAATGTAAGGGTTCCGATTACAAATATGAGTTACGTATAATATGTATTTACTCTTTACATTTTTATAAATATGCTCTTTAGCCTAGTGGCGGTTGACTATGGCGCGGACGATCAAGGTTCGATCCTCACTGGAAGTTTTTTCTTTTCAGTCTTGGAGAAAGAATAGACTTTTACTTGTGTAGAATGTAGAATCATTCTGCACTCGTTGAAGAATATACTATTATTCTGTACTCAGAGCTATTTCGGCTTGATTATTATTTTATGTTTAACTCGTTGAATACAGTATTTCATGTCTATAGACTGCATTTGGCTCGTTTTTTCGTACTAATGACTCACATTCGATAGTTGAAACTTACATATTCATGAATTTATTTGAACATCCATTTTTTTTGTCTTTCCAATTTCCCATTACCATGCACTGGTTCACGATTGAGTACATCAGTCTCACTGTATTATTTACCATATTATTCCTTGTTCTAGTCTGTGTTCCCCCAAATTTGTAAGCTTTACGATACTTCGCGAGTTAATTAGATCCCATTTGCTTTTAATAATGCGATTGGTATATAAATACTCAACTAAGGATCGGAGTACATACATTTATAACAAAATAGCTTCAAAATTGGAAGAGTAGGTATTTGTACAGTGTGGAAACCACTTATGGAATAAAATTCTTTATGTCATTATTTTAAAAAAATTATAAAAAATGCCGGAACACGTCAATTTTTGAATTGAGTTGTGCGCTATGTAAACATAAATTTAAATGTACAGGGTGATTCAAGCAAGTATGCCATAATCGATGTTGTTTTTATTAATGAAACACCCTGCTTATTTGCATATTTTTGGAATCCTCTTAATGAACCGATTCCAATAAACTAAATAATGTATGGTCAATTATGAATTATACAGGGTGAAATTTTCATTTTTACAGTTATTAAACAAATACATAAAATACCTGATGTATTTGATTTTAATACATTGAAATAAATGCTCAAAATGTTCTCCACCTAGTTGTTGGCAATAGCACAGTCTCCTATAGAACTCCTCCTTAACTTTGTTTAAAGTTTGAGGTGAAATATTCCGTATTTCTGTAGTTATCCTGCCTTTGAGGTCTACAATGCTAGTTGATTGTGTTGCATATACTTTGTTCTTGAGATAACCCTCAGAAAAAAATCTAACGACATAAGGTCTGGTGATATAGCTGGCCACTCAATAATACCTCTTCTTTCAATCCATTTATTGGGGAAGATTTCATCTAAATAAGTTCTTACCATTAAAGCATAATGGGGTGTTGTCCCGTCTTACTAGAACCAAACATTTTCATTTGGTACCAAGAGCTATCTCATTTCTTTCAGCTTATTCATCAATCTTTCGCAGAAATCCATTCTACGATCTGGATCGTCTTCTGATAACTCCTGCACAAAAGTTAATTTGTAGGGATGATGTTTTTCTTTATGAAGACATATCTTAGAACAGTTGTATGACTAACATTATTTTCACGGACAATTTGACGTGTACTTGAAGTTGGATTCTCTTCGACACTTAACAAAATATCCACTTTCACATTATCTTTAACGAAGTGTGGTTTTCTTTTCAATTGTTTGACATGTCCAAGTCCTCTGAATTGGGCATGAATTGTAGACACAGTAATTTGTGAAATATTCGGCAATTCGGGATACCTGTGATTAAATAAGCTTGCCACTTCAACTTGACTTCTGCAGTTATCCCCGTACCCGATCATCATTAAAATCTCAATTCGGTGAGTCTCAGTTGAATATTTCATTGTTATGTCGACAAGGAAAGATTGTTTGACGTAGATTTTACTTTTTCAGTATAAACTGTCAACACATCAACAACTGACAGTATAGAAAACAATCCACATTATTTACCGATTTAAAACAATCCACATTATTTACAGATTTTTTCTAATTATTGGCATTTTTAGGCAATTTTTAGGTATTTATGATAAAATTCATGGACGTAGCAGGTTTTGTTTAATATAAAAATACGTCTAATAATTAGTTAGTTTAGATTTTTGATAAATCCATACTTCCAATATTTCAAGTGTAATAAATTATTAATTTTTAAATTTCACCCTGTATAATTCATAATCGACCATACATTATTTAGTTTGTTGAAATCGGTTTATTAAGAGGATTTAAAAAATATGCAAATATACAGTGTGTTTCATTAAAAAAAAACAACACCGACCATGGCATACTTGCGTGAATCACCCTGTACATTTAAATTTATGTTTACATAACGCACAACTCAATTCAAAAGTTGAAGTGTCTCGGCATTTTTTATAATTTTCTAAAATAATGACATAAAGAATTTTATTCCATAAGTGGTTTCCACACTGTATGAGGATGTTGAATGAGAGGGATAAAAAGGAAAATAACAATTACTGGTGAATAGAAGTAAACTAAATTCAAAAAAATTGCGTTTCAATTTTCAAAACTGAATTTCCTATTTGTCTTTTGTGTATCGCTTATCTTTCTCTTTGGACTTGTGAGATATCATATTTCAATAACACGTTCAATTTGTTTTTAATAAATCTTTCAAGACATTTTCCGTTTCCGCTACATCAGATAAAGTGGATGATCTTATTCTTTTTGCCGGACTCCGTCGTTCTCTACCTAGGGATTTATAGTAAAGTTTTTGAAGCGCATTCTGGTGATGCCATGTCTATAGCAGATATGTTTTTTGATTTATTAATTTTCAAATCTCGCTCGAGACATGTTTTTACAAATTGTTCGCAAACGGAGTAGAAGTATTCGGATATTATCAGCCAGTAGCCAAATTGAGTTCGTCTTGAATTATATATTCTGATTTTTGAATGTGGAACATTTCATATCCAGAGAAACGACCTCAACAGGCAAGATTTAACTGGAGCGAACAACTGTACCAACTTCGACAAACGAAGAAAATAAAATATTATCTTAAAGCTTTTTTCTGACATATCTCAAGTTTCTGAGTTTCCAACGTTTTTCTTTTCGAAGTTTTGATGAGAGTGTTTTACCACGGCGCGGAGAAATGATATTATTTACTGTCACTCCGAATCAGACGGAGTAGCCAAAACGTGACAGTATCTAAATTAAAAAAAATTACGTTGGAGAATTGATCTGAAAAACTTTAAAGATTTAGTGGACATTTTTAAGACACTCAACCCGAATGGTCCATTCCGTCGCTTGGCTTTGACAATGGGATAATATTAAAAATGATCTCAACAGTGATGAAATGTTGGATATTTGAAGTTACATAAATGGTTTAATCAGGAAAAACAAATGACACATTTAGTATACACGTTTGACTACCCACGCTATTCTTAGGCCCGGTTGTAGATGCATAGTTCAACTGTGGTTCTGCGCGTTGAACCGAGTTTAATTGCAAATTTTTGTTGTAAGTACGTCAGTCACTACTGATCTGTGGTTCAAATAGGAGTTTACGTGAACGGTCCTCGAAGGGCGTTCAAAGGCGGTTCAAGAGGGTTTTGGCATTTGACGTTGAGTTGTTAACCTTAAAAAGTAATGTTGAATATCTGATAATTCATTATTTTAATCAAAATGAACGAATTATTAGAAGAATTAACCGACGATGAAGATTTTTCACAAATTTTGAATGGTTTTTTACATCCTAGAAGACCGCAAACCTTTAGAAATAGACCCAGTCATTTTGAAATATGGTCTGATATCGAATTTAAATCTAGATTTCGATTAGAAAAACGAACTGTGAGATTTGTAATCAATGTAGTTAAAATCGCTATGTTAAATCAAATTCAACAGTGCAGTTGAAAATCGTATTCTGAACCACCCGATGTAAAAAAATTATTGAGAGCGCAATATTACATCGTAGCTAACTTCACTAATATTATGTTGTGTAGTAGAATTTTACTAATTTTTAAGTTATTGGTCCGATTATGTAAAGCAAGAGGTGAAGGAACCAGAAGGAAGAAGCCTTTTTTAGAGGAACTATGTATTTATCATTTTTATTTAAAAAATGGATGGCGTTTGCATTTCCTGGATTTTTTAAATGTGGCTCTAAGTATAAAATTAATTTCTTTATTTAGCCTGTAATAGGCAATGAAAAGGTCTTACGGTATATCAAACGGATTTTTCTTTCTATACACATATAATTCCTAAAAAATATTTCAATTTATACTCTAAAATTTGGCTTATTTTTTTGTTTCGATATTGCTAATACACACCGTCCCGAAAATGGGATGATATTGATGTTCATTTTGACTCATTTCATGAAAATTTACAATTCAACTTATAACAAACAGTGTCAAAACTTCTCGTAACATCTCTTGACCTTGAAGATTTACAGCGCTGTTACCGCTAACATTTTTGTACAGAATAAGGCCATAAGGATATTAAAATATTCTCTTCTTTCGAACTGAAATTTTTTGATCGTTTTTTATTTGCTTTCTCCATTAATTTTCCACACAAAATACAACAACCACCACCTTTTTGTTTACAACCACATACACCTAATATACAAAATTGATTTATATCTACAATATACTTTATAGGAAATGTCAGTCAACGATCAAGTTTGGCATGGGACATTAAAATTTCAGATGAAAAGCGTAGTTCAGTGCAACCAACGTGACCTGAACGGCGTTCAACCAAACTAATGTTGATCTTGCACTCTACAACGAAAACCATAATGAACTCGGTTCAAAGTTGACTGGCAGTTCAGTTAAACTAAGGTTCACCTGTGACATCTAGTAGGTTTTGAAATGTGTTGGTGTCAGCTTAGTATTTAATATCGTCAACACCTCTCTTAATTCTGTTGAGGCATATTTGCCTAAACTTATTTAATCGGTCTCTGTTTTCAGTTAGCTTATTTCCTTATCCTTCAAGTAGTGGTTGTACAATAAAAGCTTAAGTACAGGTTAAGATAACCTTTTACTTTAAACTTTTACCCATAAAATCCTGCCCCTCTCCAAAAAAGCTACGATTTCCTGAAATCCTAATACACTTTCCACTCTGCTTTTACAGCCTGATTCATGTAATTGAAAAACCTTTTAAAATTAACATTTGAAATATGACTCCCTGTTGTAAGAATTCAGTTATCAATTATGAATTTGCAGCTGTCTGATTACCGGAAGTGGATCGTAAAGAGAAACCGTCTCTGTCACGAATTCAAACTTGGAAAGATCCAGAAAACCTTTTGTGAAAGATTTACCCTGCGTTCCTTGAGCAGGTGCACGCCTTCTCATTTTGTATAAACATAAATAGGATGGAATGGGGTGAAATATGGAGAACAGCTTTCAGAAGTGCCCTTGCTAAAAAACAAAATGTTTTTCTTCCAGGAAAGAGCTCTGAGGACGTGTAAAGGATATACGGGAAAGGATTTCTTTATTTAGTGGTATATATCTTTTTTCTTTTCTTATGCGAATCCTGTTTTTAGGGACATGAATGTACTGGCTATATCAAAAGTAACATCAAAGCTGTACGGGATGATTTTTGCGAGGGTTTTTTTTGCTCGAGATCATATATTCCCAAGACATCTTGCTAGTTGATTCCTTTAGGGCACTAAAACAAATAATCATGAGGCATTTATTACCAGTAGGATAAGAGATGTTTTGTATGTTGAGATATTGAGAAATCGGTCAATAACAAGGAATGAATCTTCATTGGCACTGGATCATTAATAGGAAGGAGGACAACAAAATCTCTTATCAAACTCTCTCTTAACTTTGTCAAACATGATCGAAGATATCAAGATATCTATTCGGGTGTCTCGCCTTCAAATATGAGGAGAAACTGATTTAACAAACAGCAGTGCTTAGTCTTAAATATTTCTGACAAAAAAAAACCCAAATTTAAACGTTCGGAAAGCTGAAGCTACAAGATTCAACAGAGTGAAGGATCTTTTGACAACCCAACCAAGGATTGTATTGCCTAGGCAGTTTAAATGATTTTCAATGCCTGAAAATTGGGAGCTATATGCTTTATAAAAAGGTTTTCCAAATACACAGAAAGACGGCATTCGTGAACAGTAATCACAGAAGAGTATAATGGGTTTCCGTTGTTTATCTCATCCAAACATATTTAATTTTACAGTATAATTCATTGCTATTAGAACCCGTCTTTCCTTGTATAAGAATCGTGAACATTGCAAGAAAGAAAAGCCAATTTAAATTTTTCGACATAACAATTATTTTCGGAGTTTCGGACCATTTCCATTCTAAAAACTCGTCTACTAAAGACGTTTTGCCTTCTTTCTCTGTAACAGTCTCATCTCGTTTTACGATCTGTCTTACTACACTTTAAACTTAATCAAAAGACCTACGTCATCCCTTGAGGGGTTGGAAAAACAATAAATTATGTGGAAAAAATTAGGGCTGTGGAAAATTTTTGGAGCTTGGGAAGCAATTTTCAATTCATGCTTTCAAATGATCTGTTTTATTGGATGATAATCACTTCTTGCATTCTTCTCGGTATGCTTACTTCCCAACTAGCAAAATGGAATTCTAAGAGGACTGAATTGTTGTATAACAGTCGAATAGCGTTGTTTTAAGGACTGTTTGTTTTTATCAAGCCTTTTGTTGCAATAATTTTGTTGTTAAAAGAAAATTGTTGTATTAAATGATTTTATAGTGACTTTTACAATATAAGTTTGCTATAACTCATTATACGATCATTTCTTTTAAAATGATATAATACCTTATAAGCAAGTTTATACAATATCAAAAATATCATTTTATAATACCTTCATACCTATCCTATAATATACTATATAACTAACAGCTACAACATTATAAAATAGTTACTTAAGCTTGTCTTATTGAAGCTGTATATTGTTGAATAATAAATATTGTATAGCATTCAATTGCGTTGCATTATAAAACACTTTTTAGTGGTTATAAAACAGTTATCGTATACCGCTCCATTTCACAATAAAATATTGCTTAAAGCATTTTTTTGGGATAAAATTGTTGTATTATAAATCGCCATGTTTAATTAAGCAACTCTTGTACCGCTATCGCCGCCATTATGAGCAATTGAGTTGTAAACATGGAACTGTATTGAAAAATGTAACTGTATCATTATCTAGAGAATTATATTGTGGAAGAATATCCATATGAAGTGATAAACTATTGAAATCATGAAAAATGTATTTTAGGATTTTCTAGTTTATTATTATTTTTCAATTATCTACTTGAAACTTAACCATAATTGAAGCGCTCCATATTCTTGCCAAATATATACCTATAATCTATCAGTAAAATTTACGGCGCATCAAAATTTGTGCCATTAAACCATCCAAATGAAATTATAATTTTTACTATCGATGTCCGCCCAAGCGGCCCAAGTCGTTTTGATAAGTCTCCATTTCTACAAATGAAATGTGGGATGCACGTTCAAATTGAAATATAATTTGGTTCTGATATTCTTTACTAAAAAATCAATTGCTTCTATAAATTGCTAGATGACAAAATGTTTCCATTGTGCTCTAAATAACAGCATTATGAAAAAATATATTGTATTATACAACCATTTTGTGAGACCTTCATAGTGCCGCTTCAATCCCATTTTATAGATGTGACTACATATAAAAGTTTTATTAACTTTTGATAGAACTGTTACACAACTAAACAGTTGTATAAAAATGGGCCCTTTTTAGTTGTATGACGATCATTCAATTGCTTTGTAGACCGTTATAAGCATTTTAGTATCCTATAAGATATATCTTGTAGCTGTTTATACAAACCTTACAGAATTTAAATTGCTATTTGGGTTGGAACAGGCGCTTAAGATGATACCATATGTGTTTTTTTGGATTTAAGTTAAGGCTGAATGGTGGCCAATTCAATCTTTGAATTTGGACCGCACCAACGTAATTAGTCAGTATGCAGCACTCCTCCAATCACTTCATGGAGTTCGGTGCGTCCCTCCCAACTAATACCTTCCCTGAACATTATAATGCCACCTCCAAAACTAACAGTCCTTATGAGATAACAGCTGGTGTACCGTTCCCCAACTCTTCTGTAGACCTGGTTTCGTCCAACTGACTTTCATAAATGATTCCCAGTCCCATCGATGGAGAGAATATTTTTCCAATTCTCGATATGCCACTGAACATATTGTATTCTGTCAAATTCTAATCGAGAAGTTTTGTGATTTTGGAGAAAACGTGGAAGTTTAGAGGGTTTAGAGGGCTCAAACCTGCTTTAATCTTCGCCTGACTGTTTTTGTTCCCATAATAATTTGTCTAACATTTAGTAGGGGAAAGAAAAATTCCATCTATTATAATGTTTTTAAAGAATTTCCCAGCTAGACCTCGTAGATAATATTTCCATAAAATTAAGTATGTATATTTCGCTTGATATACCTACTATACCTGATCTTTATTTGAGGACAAAATCCTTGTCACCGCTGGTTTTAAGGAATTTTACGACTTAAGGATGATAGTGTTCCCGTTCAATTTATTTTAAAACAAGAACGGGAACAGCGGAATCTGAAACTAACTATTAACATTTATGAAGACCAAATTGTATTCGGTGTCTAGTTAATTCCACTGTTTTCTTATTACTCCCCTGTTCCACGTTTTGCAAATTCAGAATTGCCTTCTTGTATAAGACAATGAGAATAGAATGCTGCTAATACTAAATTTAGGTTTATAAATGAATTCGAAACGAAATAGAGCAAAATTTTAATCTTATTAATTCTCTTACAACTCCATAAGTAAGTAGATCGTCCCAAGCATTCTATAGTTACACAATTTACTGAGCAATGGAGCATCAAAATTTTTGTCAAAAATCCTGGTAGAAAACGGACTGTGTTATCTAGTAAAAGACACGTAGTATGAACCTCATATATTTTTGACTCGCAAATGCTGTTCATCAAATTTAAAAACTGTTAAATTCGTTATTTTTAAAAAATTTCATATCTTCGGCGTTGAAACTTCGTATAAAATAAGTCCTTTGTATGCACTTTATGTTGGCGGAGAGCAGGTGTCATGGGACAATTACTGTTGCAATTGCAATTTTTCAATACAATATTTTGCAGTTGGCCAGAATGCGTTATAGATAGTCCGATTTGGGATTTGGAAACTGTTTTGAAAAATGCAGATATAGAGAAACAAATAGTTATTTATGATACAAGTGAGTTATACTTTTGCGCACGAGTTGCGAAAATGCACGAGTGCGCAAAAGTACTTCATGCACAAGTGTCCTACAAAACTTTATCTACGACCACATGAAGAAAAGATAAAAAAGTGTGCTCTGAAGAGGTTGAAGAACATAAAAATGAATTTTCTATAAACAAATATATACACAACGAATTCTAATTTCAGGTGGTATGCAATCCGAAGAAATGCATTCTTCTCGAGGTTATTCCATTTAAAATAAGTGTAATTAAAATTTTAAATATAACAGAAAATATTTTTCACTATATCTGACACTTTTGTCAAATTTACCGACAGCACAAAAGTTTAAACAACAAACGACTAAATTCAAGGCAACTCCATCATTACGTAGCTAAAAAAGAGTGTTAAAATGAAAACCCTGTTTAAAAAGCTTTGATCATTTACGCACGCTTTTGGGTGTCATAATGAAAGTCCCATATAAAAAGCGCTTTTCAACTTATGTATAATGTATGATTTCATACATTTTTTTGGTTAGTAAATGACTAATTTTGAAGGTGGTCGTAGATAAACAAATATCTTTTATTTGTAATTCACACTATTCTTATTCTTTTTGAAAGTTCACTACATTCGACGTCGTAAACATTTATAGACGATAACATGCAAAAAATTAGGTGAATGCTAATAAATATCAATAATCAAGATGCAAAATATTAAGTAAATTATAATATTAAAAATCAAGCGAATATATCACAAGAATCTAAATATACAGAATCTAAGCAAAGATTTGAATTGTTGGTAGGAAGAACAATCTTATGTATTACACGGGACGGAAAGTGGCGCTCTGTTCTATAGTAATACAAATAGCTATTTCCAGTGTTTTACATGCGGATAGTGGAATTTTAGCATCCTAGTGGGATCAGGACTGAAAGTGGGTTTGTAGAAGCACAATCGCATAATCTGTTGTGAATAGATGCATTCGTGATAACATTTATTTTTGCATCGAATACAGATTTCAAGAACGCCGAGGAAAATAGGTAGAATATGAAAATGAGGATAAAATACACGTTTATTCAAGTAATTTTGCTCCCAGTAACAATACAATATACTTATAAATCAATTATTTATGCATTTCCATGGTTTAAATGTTGAGACAATGATGTTATTTATTATATTTAATGAAAGTGAACAGTATTTGAAATTTTCACTGCAGAAAGATGATGTGAGCAGTGAGTTAGTGAAAAGAAAAAATCGAAATAATGTGTCTATGGTGAATATTTTCAATGAAAAGAAAGAAACATCTGAAAAAATTATCATGGTTTCAATGAAATACTAAGAAAACTTTGAGAGAATGTTGAGCAGATCGAGGCAATTTTTTGAAAGCGGCAATTTGACTTTACGCTCGAAATGGTACATTCAAATTAAAAATTAAAGTGTTTCTAATGAAAAAACGGTTTTCTGTACAGAAAATATATCGAATGTACCCCAAACTATATAAAATCAACCTACATGCCAAGGAGTCAAAGCAACGCTGATTTAGATTCAGTTCCATGTCACAAGCGATCAATCAACAGTATCAATATCGTCCAATATAAAATCCAATAAAATTCAACTCCAGATAGGTAAGACAGCTTTTTTCAAGCATTCAAAATGCTGCTTCTCTACACTATAACTGTATGAAAATTCCTGATAACTTTCAAATGATCTACAAAATATCACAATCACAATTTTCTTAAAATTAATTCTGAAATTTTACCCTCAATATAAATGAACCATTTCAAAGGACATTTGGTTTGGTACTTCTATCCTTCTGAAGATATTCACTCCAAATTTTTGGACTTCCAACAACTTCTCCACTCTCAAAATGAGTTTTATGATAATTGGCTTTAACAGGTGAATTGTCTGCGCGAATCTGTACTCAGTGTAGCCTGAATGGGCACCTGGAAAAGTTCAAAATAGTGGAGAAAGAAGAATTTCAAAATCCTAGGGCACATCCAGGAGACTGGATAGATACATACCCAAACTAAAGCTTGCAGATATCCTGAAATTCATTCGGGAAATAGGTCTAAAGGAGCTACTGATTTCTAGGACTTTCCTCCTAGAACTGAGCACAATAGATATTTAAAGACTCAGAGGATGTGACCCCAATATACATACATAGTTTTGAAATGGAAGCATTTGCTTGTCCCAAGCCATTTTTCTTTTTTATTGTTAAGAATTAGTTTTGGATAGTATTTTTAAATAAAACACCCACGGTGACCTTTTTACTTTATTTTTACACATCCATGCACCACTTCATCTTTAATATTCATATATATCATAGAACTACATTTTATATAAGTCACTCACATTTTATGTCACTTGACGTTAGGTAACTTCACATTTTTCATAACATTCATATATCAGTTATGAAAAGTAGTCATGTAAAGACTTTACGTAACTGCTTAAAATTCAACATAGAGATACTACTTGCGTTTCAAAGAATAATTTATTAATTAGGTACTGTCAAAACTGACAATTATTTCATTATTCCAACTGAAAATTACTCCATTATTTTAATTCAATAGTATTTTAAGATTAATAAACATTAAAAAAACATTATTGAGGCCACAGTTATTTAAAGTTAGTCAATTTCTTGGGTGAATACCTCATAGTAACAATACTTCTAACACCATTTGAATCCACTTTAATATTACCATTGTAATTGAAGATTTTATGAAATATTATAAAAGCGCGGAATTAGATAAAACGTTGTACGTAAACACGTTATGAAGAGAGCGACATTGTTCAACTCGCGTAATTTGCAGAACTCGCTGGCGCTCGTTTTGGCAAATATTACGCATCATTTTGGCGTAAAATACCAACAATTTTAGCGTTATTTGATAATTTTGTTGTTTGTTAAAATAAGATCTTACACCATTCGTTTTTGATCAACTATTTGATCGAATGAATTAAAATGGACAATAAAAATAAATTATTGACGATAATGCATGATCTAAAAATGGTAATAGAAGCGAATGGGCTGCCCAAAAAATATTTCCCATTTTGATGCTAGTCACGCGAGAGGGTCGTGATAATTACTTGCTTCGGTGACGGATGAAAACTTTCAATGTTCCATAATATGGTGATAGTTACGTGGTCACTTACAAATCAGCAGGGAGAATATAAATGACAGACATCCGGTTTTGGTAGAAATGATCTAAAATTGGCAATTCAACTAAACTACCTGGTATATTTCCACATATTTATATTCTATGGCTTGAAATACTTCCAAATTGACTGTTAATGTTAGGGTAGGGCGGGGCTAGTTGAGCATAGGGGCAAGTTGGGCAATCGAAATATCTCGAAAACTATACACGGCACGAGAAGGCATCAAATAGCGAAAAGAAGGGGTTGCGGGATGCGAACTCATAACGAGACTGCCAGTGGCGACTACTCGATCGAGTGAAGTACAAACGCGCATTGTTTTTTTTTTACCAAAAAGTGAAATAATTATAATGCGGAATATTTCGTCTGTAATAGTTATATGTTATCCGATTTTAATCAGGTGAGTGTTAAACTTCCAGACATTCACAGTACTTTTGATATGTATAAATATTTAGGGTATAATTCTAACAGGTTTTTGAAAACCTCACTTTTGTTTTGAGCTTAGGTAACTAACCCCACGACTTAGAACTAAAGTTATATATTCTTTTTATTCTTCTTAGGATGCGGACTTACAAAAGAAAGACTACGAGATGTTACCTCACTCAAAACTTTAATGATGCTGCAAACCCACTAGCCTTGGTAGGGCAACATCATTTAATGCTCAGATGCTTAAGATACGTGTTGTTGATTCTATTTTCGGTTTATTATTCAAATAAAATTACTTTCAATTGGGTTGTTTTGTCACTAAGAGACTATAAATAAAAAGTTGAGTATCAAACAGAAATTTTATTTCATGTCTAGTTAACATTTAACCCATCATTTGGTTAGACATTCAAGTGCTCAATTTACCCCATACCCTTGCTCAACTTACCTCACCCATGGGGTACGTTGAGCATACTTGACTTTCTGCATTTAATCAGCTGTAGCTCTCAAATTTGACTCCTAAGAAATAAATTACTATGGACACTTTTGCGAACAGATAAATTCGTGATCCTTCAGTATGCATAACAAGCCATTAATACTTTTTTGGTAATCGCCGAAATCATAATTTTTTGAAACTTAACCAAACATCAATAGACTGTCGGAAACTGCAGAAATTATGTCAATGCATTCAACAACTGCTTTAACTTGAATTTATTTGAAATTAACGAGCTCCATAGTAACAGCTATCCACTCTACACGCTAGCTAGAGCATCAATTATTGTGTGAAATCAAAACAGACCGTGAAAACTTTCGCTTAGAGTGTAATGTGGTTGTTACGGGGTGGCATTCGACGTGGATAGGCCTCTCAACTGATGGTGTAGCTGGTCACTCGGATGGTCATCTTACAGGAATAAAACAACTACCTGTAGCACTGGGATACGTTCTATTTATTACTTAAACTTACTACTATACATTATACTACTTATTACTTATGAATTGTGATATTCATATTCTAACATTAACACTAATATTAATAATAATTCTTAAAACAATATCGTTTGCATATTTATACGACAAGTCAAGCTCTTCATAAGTAAATATAAATAATACTATTTATGTTTGTTTCACGCTCTGAAGTTGACTTCGTACGTGCGACCTTCCTACTTCTATTTATGTAACGATTCAACGTTCTTATGCTTTATTGAAATTAGCTTCAAGGGAATTTATGTATTTTATTTAACCAAAACCAAAAGGCATCACACCTTCCCCTTTTACGAAAAGAATAAATTCCGTTGAACTTCCTTTCCCCCTAATGAAATGAATTTACAAATCTCCTAAAAATAGATGATAAATGATTATTAAATAATGTCATTAAGCTACGGTTACATATATTTATAAATTATTGGATGTCCATTGTCTTTAAAAATTGATGTTCAAAAGCCTATTTGGATAGTTATAATAAAAAAAAGTGTTTTATTGTACTTTTTCGAACGTTATCCTAAAATATACATCACTGTTCGCTGGATAAAAGAAAGTAGAATAAACTTTTGATAATCTACAACTGTTTATCATCTTTTGTCGAAGATTGGGAACTTCATTCCGTTTCTTGATGAATATACGGTTGGAATACATTTATCATCTCTGCTCAGCGATATAAACTCGAATGATTGAAAGAGTAGGTTATTGAATTGCAAGCGCTCATGAGATATTCCTGGGATTTCCTTGCAGGATATACAGGGTTGGAATAAAGTATGAATACCAGAAGAACGATATTAATGAATTTTTTTTAAATGAATGCAATGGGATGATATACATTTTTTTGACAATCATGTACTTTCGGTTCAAGTCAATATACCCTCATATAGCTGCTACACAGAATGTGTTCCAGGCAGAGGTGGCACTTATCATTTCCTATAAGCACTATTATGTCCAGTTTATTTTACAGTGTCTAGTGTGGACTCCTGTTTCAGATGATCTCCTCCATGTCCAAGTTTCTGTTTTAAGGTATAAAGGTCCTTTGATAAGTGCGCATTGATATTCTTCAAGCGTTGTTTCTCAGTATAGGCAATAACAGTTTACCCAAAATTAATTTTCTTCGACGAAAATTCCTCGAACAATAATCTTTTGGTTTTTCCGTTAATATTTGATATTTCGTTCATAAATATGGCATAAGAGCAATAAAAATTAAGGGTTGAAACATAAAAAAAATATATGATATGGAAATAAATGATACAGACGTTGCTAAGCATAAAAAAAGGCGAAGTAACCGATGTCATTAATTTTTTTATGTATTTGCTTTGTTATATCTTCTCCGTTTTTATTTCCAGATTACATCCATTAATCCAAAACACAGCATTTATGTAATCCAAAAGTGAATTGTGCCTATTAATTCAGAGACCAATGGCCTAAATTGCTTTACTCCACATTTTATCAGAGATAAAGTGCGGATTCATTCGAGAATTACCACGAATTTCCCCCGCTGCGTTTCAACGGTCTTTTTATCAGTGAAGTACTTGAATCAACTTTTGATGGTCTTTGCGATAAAAGAAAAGAAGTTTTTTGATAAATTTCTAGTATTTCTTTAAGTCTTCATACGATGAAACTCGTTAATCTGTGGTATCAACACTATGAATCCACCAATATTAATGACAACATAAATATTGGGACAGTGTTCTACAAAAAGTGGAAGGCGAATAAAAATACTAAAACTTTGCTGTTCCATCATCTTTCAGTACAGAAAAATCTCCTTGGAACGATACAGTTGCAAGAAAAGTGAAAAGAAACCAACAATGGTTAAGAAGAAACTTCCCAATTATTTCAATCCTGAACCAACTACATTGAAAACCATGCCATGTACTAGGTCAAAGAAAAAAACATAAGAAAGGCGACTTCCAAAGCCAATTAGCAGACCAAGGAGAGATCATCCAGTGGTTTTTTGCCTCCTAGACCTCTGTTATAAATGCCTCCAGCCCAAATAAGGCTTTTCAGACTCCTTCAGTTGTCTGTTCCGCAACCCAAACATTTGTATTCGACTACAAATCCTGGAAAGGCATATAACATGGTCCAGCTCCCAGCACAAACAACGGTGGATTAATTCCACTTAATCATCATTCACTGTAATAACAAATTAAACATTAATAATTCTTCTCGTTAAATTTCGGTATTGTGTTGGCTGAAATTTCTTCTTCTTCTGTTTTTTTTTGGTTCGTAAAAATTCTATACTTCAATTTTCTTCTATTTTATTCAGTTTTCAGCAATATACAGATCACGTAATTTCTTATGGAACCTTCCTGGATTACACAAGTACGACAAGGAAAATATGAGAAAAACAGCTTGAAAGAGAGAGAAAGTATAACTGTTTGTGCGCATCGGAGGCGTGCACTCAGGTCTAGGGGATGGCCGAATGTTGATTGTCCTTTACAGAGAGAAAGAGAATTCACTAGAAGGTGGTATTCAGAACTTGAAAGAGAGATAAAGTGTAACTGTGCGCGCGCATCGGAGGCGTGTACCCAGGTCTAGGGGATGGCCGATAGTGAATTCTCTTTCTCTCTGTAAAGGACAATCAACATTCGGCCATCCCCTAGACCTGAGTGCACGTCTCCGATGCGCGCAAACAGTTATACTTTCTCTCTCTTTCAAGCTGTTTTTCTCATATTTTCCTTGTCGTACTTGTGTAATCCAGGAAGGTTCCATAAGAAATTACGTGATCTGTAGATCCCGATATACTTATACATCCTCGTTGTGTTTTGCATTTGATAAACACTTTTATGAGCATTTGCAGAATAGACAAAGTGGATCGTAGTCGCCATATGGGGTGTTCATTAATTAGATAGTGTGCGCTGATTCCCTAAGGACCGTTCCAACAATAAAGGAGCTCCTTGCAAGAGTCGCGAATAGAAAAGAGAAGTGTGCCTGAGACATAATGAGGGCTTTCTTGAGCGATATACTTCCTTTATATTTTAGTTGAACTTCTTTCTCGTTCTTTTTTGATATTCACTCGCTTTTACGTTGTAGGAAAATAGAATTTATGTATACCAGTTGTCCGTTGATGAGAATAATAGTTGACGTTGAACTATCAGAATTAAAGCTTTTTGTGACGAGATTCGCTCATAGTTATCCTTTGCTCTCTGAAACTATTGCAAGCCTTCCATCCTTTATATGTGCACCATTAGAGGTAGTCCATAAATTACGTCACACGAATTTTGGGACTTTTCAACCCCTAACCCCCGTCCTTGTCACAGGTTGTCACATTTTTAGAACCCCTCCCCTGATGTGACGTCACACATTTTTCAATTTTATGCATGTATTTCAAAATAATCAAAAGAAAACAGTTATTTTAATCTTTTTCGTATTTTTATTAAATAATCTTTCATAAAATCAATATAATCTAATAGCAAGAATGCTATTAGATTATACAGTGCGTCCATAAAGTAACGCATAAATTCATTATTAGCTAAATAAACAATAATATTAAAAATTCCCGAAACAGGTCAATTTTTTATTTCAATTTACTGTTTTTTCAAATTATAATAATGTTATTTACAGGGTGAACCATCTTCGTGTGATGACGTCATCGCCATTTTTTTTAAGTGGAACACCCCAATTTTTTTTCGATTTCCGGATTTCCCTTGATGAGCTGATTCCAAAAATGTATAACACTTTGTTTCAAACTGGTACAGGGTGGAGGAAAATATTATTATTATTGTTTGAAATTTTTTTCTGTCATTTTTTATCATTTGCCGGTAAAAACTGTCAACAACGTTAAAGTACATTTCTGTTATTGTTAACTCTGTAAACAAGGTACGTTTATGT
Source organism: Galerucella calmariensis (assembly GCA_910591675.1). Classification (NCBI taxonomy): domain Eukaryota; kingdom Metazoa; phylum Arthropoda; class Insecta; order Coleoptera; family Chrysomelidae; genus Galerucella; species Galerucella calmariensis. The sequence goes on along the minus strand of CAJUYG010000678.1, from coordinate 78,164 downwards.
GAAAACTATCTACAAAGAAATTTATCATATCATAATTTTGCAGCTTCTTTAACAAAATGCGGTTAACCGAAAGTGAGAGGATTGAAATATTAATGATGATTGGTATTGGCGACAGGATGCGGAGTCAACAAGAGGTATGCAGATTATTTCATGAGATGCACCCAGATCGTGAACCCATTTCACAATCTACTGTAAGCAGAATAGAGCAAAAATACAGAGAATTAGGACATGTGAGGGATGCACCAAAGCCCGGTAGAACAAAAATTAATGAAAATATTCAAGAAGACATAATTTTGTCGGCAATAGAAAATCCACACTGCACAGTGCGAGGATTATCTAGGGATTTAGGTATTGGAAAGTCTTCAGTAGCAAACATTTTTAAAAAGGTAAAATACCATCCTTATAAAGTACGACTTATCCATGAATTGTCTGAAGACGATTTTGACCGAAGAACTGAATTCTGCGAGTATATGATGAACCAAAATAATTTCACTGACAACGTTTTATTTTCGGACGAGGCAACGTTTTATTTGAACGGGCATGTTAATAGGCAAAACACCCGTTATTGGTCTGATGAAAATCCACACTGGATACAAGAATGCCATACGCAAAGACCACAAAAAATCAACGTATGGGCTGGTATTGTGAGAAATACAATTATTGGTCCATATTTTTTTGACGAAAATTTAACAGGAGCATTGTATCTGGATTTCCTACAAAATACAATGATTCCTGATCTGATCCAGCTTTTTCCTGATATTCAAATACCCAATAATCTAGACCGTGGAATCTGGTTTCAACAGGATGGTGCACCGCCACATTTCGCTGTAACTGTGCGCGAGTTTTTAAACAGGACCTTTCCACAACGGTGGATAGGAAGAAGGGGAACAGTGGAATGGCCTGCTAGATCCCCTGATCTTACCCCATTAGACTTCTTTTTATGGGGTTATTTAAAATCTAAAGTTTATGCTAACAGACCTGACAATATCCGTGATCTAAAAGACCGAATCAGGCAAGAAATGCAGAACATAACACCCGCTATGCTACAAAATGTTAAAGAAGAATGTAATGTCCGTTTCTGTCATTGTCTAGCAGTCAATGGAGAACAATTTGAACATTTATTGTAAATTTTCTTTTGTTTCTTTTTGGTAGTAAATCACAGTAGGTAATTTCATAATTATGTAATTACAATTTTTGTATTTTTTCCACCCTGTACCAATCTGAAACAAAGTGTTATACATTTTTGGAATCAGCTCATCAAGGGAAATCCGGAAATCGAAAAAAAATTGGGGTGTTCCACTTTAAAAAAATGGCGATAACGTCATCACACGAATATGGTTCACCCTGTAAATAACATTATAATTTGAAAAAACAGTAAATTAAAATCAAAAATTGACCTGTTTCGGGAATTTTTAATATTATTGTTTATTTAGCTAATAATGAATTTATGCGTTACTTTATGGACGCATTGTATATATAGGAATATAAATATAGGAATGAGATTAATGGTTATGGAAATTGGCCCATTTGGTCTTAAATTATCGGGTTTTTACCGGGAAAGGAACACAGTAGGTCTTGTCTTAGTGACCTTTTGACTTGAATGCTAATCATCAACTTTCTCTCACGTCTTTAGCAACGAGGGAAAAACTGCATTTTGAACGCTAAAGGTGCGTTTGGACATACCTACCCCAGCCATAGAAACTATTTGTGAACAAGCAACTATTTTCAACGACCCTAGAAATTATTGGAGGCAGTGGCGCGCCGGTTGGATTTTTCAATGGCTATAAAGAACAAAAAATATAAACATATAAAAATATTCAACTTGTTAAATGTGTCGTTTCAAGAGGAGTATTTTTAATCCTTCAAGGTCATATATTTGATAACTCCTAACAGTTTAAAACCGAAATCGTAGTAGCGTACCTTTTCATATTTACGTAGACACTATTCAATGATTAATTTCAAAGTAATTCTGGATACGCGAAACCCTCAATACAACCATCAATTATAAATGGTCCAGCTAAGTGGTTTTCAATTATCCCAGCTCAAATATTTGCATTGAACCTTCGTTGAAACAGTGTGACTTTGCGATGTTGAATGAATGTAAATTATGATTCATATTTTATAAATCCGGCTTGGTTAATAAAATTCCATCAAGTTTAATTGCCATCTTGGTTTTTTTTGGGAAACCATCAAGCACATTGAGAAAATGGCATAAAATTGGAAACAAGAAATAAACATTTTAAATTATGATTTAATTGTTTATATTGCCGCTTATTTCACGCCAGCGTAACCTTCGAAACTTCTTCAGCCCTTCTAATAAGATATTGTCTATTGCTTTAGAATAAGGTTATTTATGTTTTCCTCGTCTTTTGTTTGCGTTTCGTAACTTTTCACAGATTTGGCTAACAATACAGTTTGAAATGTTCTTAATAACAAGAAATTCGAATTTGGGGTCGGGTTCTACGCGTATCCTATTTGTTCCTTATGGCTTTATGCTATCCGAGATTTAAAGCTTTACTTTGAATTTGGTATTTGTTGTTGCTGTTTTTACTGACTACACAGTTAATTATTAATTTGATTTTCAAAGTGTGGGAATGGAAGGAAGTGTCTTCAAGATCTGTTTTTCGAAGTACCATTAATAACAATATCTTTAAATTTGCTTCTGGTTGATTTAGGGGTCTACTCTGTAACTAATCCTTTAAAATTCAGACGCCTATTAAAAATAAGTTTTTAGAGGGCCTTTAAAAATTTGTTGTTGAAATGCTATTCTGCAAGTATACATTTTAGAGGACTCTTAAAAATTATATATTTTAAAGGGTTCCTTTAAAATTTCGAGTAGAGTATCTGACAACAGCGCATTTGTCATTTGATAGCTAATCTTTAATAAAAAAGAAGCGAAAGTTATTGAAGATAGAAGAAAAACATAATAATATGTATTTGATGGTTAACCAAAAATCACTCCACATAGACTGTTTTTGGTTTCTTGCACGCAATTATTATAAGTGGTGGGGTGTTTTCGAATCACACTTACAACGTTTGCATAATATCCCATCTCTTGTAGTTTGTTGGCTGCTTAGTGAACAATTATGTTTGAATGGGATATAATTTAACTTTGCAAGTACTTATCTTATTCTTTATTGGCATTAATTCTGTTGTGAATAAAATCTCAAGTTTGTGAAAGTATACTCAACAATCTTCTCCCAACTTTTTAGATGCAAATTAGTTCCTGTTACAGATTCTAACCACTAACCATTAGTAGTTTGGTAGTTAAAAAAAAACATGAAAATTTTTTTTTCAATTTCATTGGTAAAAAGTGATCTTACAGACTTCAAAAAAACATTAAATGTATTGAAAACTACAAATTTTTTGATATGTGAAGGTTATGCGTTTTCACGTGGAAACCATTGAGGAATACACAATAAATTCATTTTGAAGTTCTCAAATTGAAACATTTAAATTTTTATAACTGCAGCACCCAGTAGGTATATCGAAAAGTAAATAGTCTAGACCTAGACCACTTAATCCTTATATCACTTTGTCCAATTTTACGAGTGTTTTCTACATGCAAACGTTGTAAATGTCATTTGAAAACAACCTTGTATTATAGTTATAATATTATAAAAAATGTCACGGGCGCCGAGAACGACTGAAAAACAAAGTAAAGTTTTTTCACATTTTTCTTGACACTTCCTTGGAAAAGGAAAATACTTTTAAATAAATTAGTAGGTATTTGAAAGGAATCACTCAAGTCCCTGATACTTTTTTGATGTAATCTAAAATATGCCAAAAAATAATATATAAAGATTGTTAATTTAAATTATTTCAAATATAACCTAACAATGTTTCTTACTTCTTGTGGCTTGCAATTAATTCTTCAATCAAGGCTTCGCCAGAAACATCTACATACGCCATTTTTGTTACCGTTATTATTTAAAGGCACGCTTTAACATCCCTTTAAAAATAATAGTTTTAACAGGCTATTTTGAAGGAATCCTTTAAAATTTTGAGGGAAAATGGTTATAGTGAATACCGATTTGATTTTAGCGCCGGTTAAATTTTTAACGGCCTTTAAATTTTGAAGGAAGAGTTACAGAATAGGCAGAATAATATTTTTTGGTAAAACACTCCATAACTGTTGTTGAACATTTGTATATAATTATTATCTCAGCAAACAGATTATAAATCTGAGCTAAAATGTGTTAAAAGTTTATAGATTTCATAAGTGAGTGAAGAGAAGGTGAATGCCAAAATGATAATGCCTCAAAAAGTAAACAGTATCCTCGCTCGGGCTTAACCACTTCTCGAGTTTAAGTTCAGGTTCACATAGTTTACATACTAGTCCTCAATAATCCAGATAATTTCTGCAGTCTTCTACTTCATCTGATCCCAAACTCTAAATTTCCACTGTAACAAATATTGAATCCATAAAATGAAATACAAACTGAATACTTCGCAAAGTTTATTAATTTCATTAATTGCAATACATCTCTTAAAACTATAAATTGTTATTTCTTAATGCATTATCGCTTGAATTGCCAACCAAAAGCAAAGTTTTCAAACTTCCAAGCTTCTACATAGTTTATGGCAATTTCAATAATTCTATCGGAAGGAATTACTCACTTTTCGGAAATAATAAATCATGAAACCGATATTTCCAGATTCCCAATAAAATATTTCGAGGAAAATAAATTGTGGTATAACTGGAAAACACTAGTTGAACACTTATCGAAATTACAACACTTCTTTGTCCACTACAAATAGACGACAATTTCTTTGTAGAACAGGACTTGAACAACTTGTTCTTCGAAATTCTGAATTATGTTATGTCTAGTATAACAAAGGGGTGAAACTATAATTAAATGTTACATTTTTTTCAATGCCCACGTTGGGCGCCAACTGGGTGACATCCATTTATATATAAAACATAGGGCCAACTGCACTGTTTCTTCTTTTAAGTAATACTTCCATAAGTGAAAAAAATATAAACAATATAAAATATAATCAAGTAAATGAAGAGCTGCGTCTCACAGTTATTTATGCCCGGTGTTCAAGGATAAAACTATCGATCTCTAAATAGTGCTAGTAGAAATCTGACTGTTTCTTTTCGTAATCGAAACTTAAAAAAATGTATATTCGGATAGGGTGTTATAAAAATCTTGTCTGTGAATTATGTTTCTGGGAACACCAAATTCAATTATTTCCATTCTGTCAAGGTCTATATCCATGATTAATTCCATTTTGTTTGATTTTATAAACTAACCTCTCTATATTTTGATAATTTTGTCTGCCAAGTGCCAAGACATAACCTTACTTTCACATAAGTAGAACCTACACTTCGACTTACGTTAAGAACGACTTACGTGCAGTCACACTGTTGGCTCATAATAATATAAATCTTTATGTGTCAAAAATTGTTTAGTACATTTATGTAGCAGGTGATAACAAATACCTACTATTTACATTATTGTCAGGATACCAAAGCACCAGCAATATACAATAGTTCGCGGCCATGCCGCAACGCCGATGTTTAGGCTCCATTATTACCTTTCATACTCTTCAAAATTCTCTTAACTACGGCTCCTTGCTGCTGCATTATCCGTTTATTATGATTACATATAATCAGGCCGTCCGAACTAAACCGTTTGCATTCCCACAGAGATTTTGTTGTTGTGTCTCTGCCCACGTTGGGCGCCAATTGGTTGACATGCATTTATATAAAACATCTTATCTCTGAACTCTCTACAGTACCTACATATGAAAATGGTATGAATAGTCCCTTCAGTCTTATCGTACAAGAGGCATATAAAACTCTTGAAAAATATTGTAGCTGGACAACTATAGTTTGGCAAGTTTATCTGAAACTACGGGGCATCGGTAAGAGGCGAGGAAACATGGCGCCTATCTGACATAAACGTGCGAATGGCGTACGGTACCTATTTTACCAGGTAAAACTGAAAATACGAATGTCACTGACAATACCAACGCCACTGGATAAATCAATATCAGTCAATTGACGAAGTGAGAGGGAAGAACACACGCACGCGCTTGCCAATAAGAAGTCAGCTTCCGTGGCAATATCGAATGATTTCGACTGCATTCCTTTCACGGCTTCAGATAAACTTGCCTAAGTATACCTTAAAAAAGAGACACAGTAGGTACGTACTCCCCTTTTAGATCAAAAGGCCTTAAAACCAGGAGAAATTCAACCGAAATTTGACAAAAGATTTACCAACGGACATTCAAAAAAATGTTCATCATCATCCCATATTTTTTTCCACTTCTACCATCCTGTTAATCCTCCCAGGTATAAAATCAGTCTGTTTCTGATTACTGAAGAAAAAACTTCACTCGACTCTCAGTCGATGAATCCAATATTATTGTAATCGCTAAGGGATTTCATCCAATAACTAGCAAACTCGTAACTTGTCAGTTGATTAAACATCAAAAGGGCATAACCACGGAATTATTAGTTCACAGATTAAGGATCTCGGTATCAAACTTTGTAGTAATACATGAACAACTATTCAACAGGAAAATGGAAATGTCTAAAATGTCCATTCCTAGCATGGCTTGGTTCGTACGTTATTATTTTTAACGCATCACATTTTTGATTTAGTTCGAAGCAAAATGTATTGAAATATGTAGTACATTTTCACGGATACATCAACGTACTGGTTCATCAAAACTATGGATTTGAACAAAGAGGATTTAAATATACTTAATATGATAATATTGACGGTTACGTGCAGCAGAGAGATGTAGATTTTGCATGTAGATTAGGGTGGTCCTTATTTAGGGACCCCCTAAATCGGTTCGAAATGCGTAAAAAGTAAGGCTGTAATTTTTTCAGATTTTTAAACAAATGTTCTACTCTTTACCACGGGTGTTGAAGTGTTCCATTTAAAATACACGGCGTTTTTCTGCGTTTGCAGTCACTATTTTGCTGTGGGCCCAAATATGTTTGTAAAATCTTGAAATTTTCAGAAATTAGTTTACAAGCATGCTGCTACATGGGAAAAATTTCTAAAACCACTACCCTTAAACTTTTGTATAACGTCACCATAATAAAAATTCGAAATAAGAATTATAATTATTATGGTGATATTCTACAACATTTTGAGGGTGGGGCTTTTAGATATTTTTTCCATGTAGTAACATGCTTGTAATTTAGGCCCACAGTAAAATAGTGACTGCAAACGTAAGAAAACTCCATATAATTTAAATGGAAAACTTCAACCCGCGTGGTCAAGGGTTGAACATTTTTTTCAATCTGAAAAAATTACACCGTTACTCTATACATATTTTGAACCAATTTAAGGGGCGGAAAGGGTAGAATTAATTTTGACCCCAAATAAAGACCATCCTAATGTAGATACACCAGACTGGCGTTGTATGACATTGTAATGCCTTCTATTTTATTCATTATATTATTGAGAGTTAACAACAAACTTTCAGGAACCATTCAAATTCAAGTTAATTTAATTCATCAGTAACAACTGACATTCCAACAATGGAGGGATATTGTTTAATTGTTAATTTGAAGTAATTATTACTTTATAATCATGCACTATTACATTACACGCATTCTTGCTCTTTTCCGCTGAAATCCTGGATCATGGATAATTTTCATTAAACTCGTTATATTAATACTGGAAAACACTTGATGTGAAAAGCCAATAACGATAAATTCATCTAACACAGTTATTTATTCTCACTCGATTTTCAAAATTTTGTACTGTTAAATCCAATAATTCTGGTCAGTTTTCTACTTATTCCTGAGTCTTTCCACCTTATCAAATGTTTGTTCAAATTCGACGAATAGCACGACCGTCTGCTTTCCGAATTGATAACTTTCAGTCTGTATCGTTCGTAGCATAAGGATTTGCTCCACTGAACTCCTTCCTCGTCTGAATCCACATCTCCGATGATATTTTCCCTGTTTTCCTTTACAATATATAGGTCGCAAGTATCTTGTAAGCCACATTCAATAAGGCTTTGAATCTGTGATTATGGCTTTTTTTATATACAGGAAATATTATAGTGGTCCCCTCTGTCTGCATTCGCTCTTCTTCCCATATATTTTGCAGTAATTTTTGTATTTCATTATCTAGTTGCGTTCCCCCATATTTAAAAATTTCCGCTGCTCTTTTATGCTGCTATTTTATTTCATCTTCACTTAGAGCAAATTCTTTCGAAAGCAGCTCTAAACTTCATTCTACATTCTCTTCACTATCCAGCTCTTGATCCTCGTTTTGTCGACCATTTATGTTAGAAATATGTTTTACCTCTCTAAAATTTCTTTTTCACGCAATAGCATTCTTCCATCTTTCACCCTATATATTGCAAGGCATACTAATGAAAATTATAATAATGCTGCATAGAAAATAGAAGAAGGTTCGAAGGTATTGTGCTAAATAACACAGAATTGAAAGATATTTATCCGGTTCAATAGGTGAATACAATTATTGGAGGAGCTGTGAACTAGAAAAAGGAACAGTGGTTGGGAAACCGGAGAAAAGCAGGTGATAAGACTGGAGTACACACAAAGCGGTGGGAGAATCGGGGCGTTACTACAATAGAGCAGAAGCTGATAAGACTGGAACAATTGTTTGAATGCCTATGCTACAACAATTTTCAAGGCATTTTATCAACAGTGAACTGGAAAATAATGTGGAGAGAAGCTTCGTCTCAAAAGATGGAGGAACAAAAGAAAACAATTTTAGTTCTTAAGTTTAACAGTCTTTAACATGAAACAGTAGATTTTCAGCGTTAAATTATTTGAAAAAAAGGGAATGTATATGAAAATGGACCATTTGTCTGGTCAAATAACGATAATTAGGATAAATGGGGAGAAAAAGTATTAGTTGATTCTGTTATAGCTTGAAATATATACAGAGCTCGGCAAAAGTCCGGGACCGGACAAATATCGCGGAGAATATAAATTTTTCGGAAAATCTTTTCATACCACAAATTTTACTCCAACTTAAACTATAATTTGAAATTATTTTAAAATATACAGTGTGATCCAATAAAGTGTGGCGTATCAAGTTATATTTTTTCTCATGGAACATCCTATATTATATTGCATTTTCTGATTGCCCCTAAAAAATAAAAGGATCCTTTATAATGGTTCCCTATACCTAAATACAGAGGGTTCCGAGTAATGCTGACTATTTTAAAAATGTGAACATGACTCATTGATATAACAAATTCTAGCAAATTTTCTCTTACATCTAAATAGTTGGACATTCGTTGAATGTATTCCACGATTGAATACTAAATATCTCTTTACAGGGTGTACAGAACTTTCAGTTTCATTAGTAGATCATTCAATGTGCAAGTCCTGAGTTGCTGGTATACCCACTCATGGCTTTAATTGCTGCCTGACTGTCGGAGTATATGGTTATGCGTCGATCCACATAGACTCTGTCTAGGTTTATCTGCGCACATTCCAAGATAGCATATATCTCGGCCTGATATGCAAATACACCATCACCCAATGGTACACAAACTTGTGTTCTTGGGTTCCTGGAGTAAATTCCAGCCCCTGCTCTATCACCGGAGCATGCTGTGTACCAGACGTTCCCATTAGGCTGTATATTCCTCTCTTTATCCCAGGACTCTCTATCCCGGATCATGGCCCTGTATGGGGTAGCGAAGTAGTACTTACGCAGGCATTCATCAGCCGCTCGAGCCAGAACTGGAATATCTTCCAGGAGCCGGAGCTTTTTGACGTGCCTGCACTAACCTAACCTCTTGTTTAATTCTATTATACAAATTCTGACAATTATTAATTATGATAGAAAGGATAATGTTGCCATAAAAAGTTCACTTTTCTGCATATTCGCAGGCAAACAAATTAGTTTTCATAAATTCGACTCACTTTTTTAAATGACTAACAAAAGCAAAGTGTCAAATAAATGTACCTGATTGCAGTGCCATTTACTGATTCACGAATTCACTTAAACACTCATAAAAAAATGGCATCAAAATCGGTACCAGACGTTTAGGAGGGGTTCAGTCCCATACACAAGGACAGAAGATAAGACTGAGTGATGAATTGCTTGGAATTCTATAACTCTGCCTCATTTAACATTTCCGTTAATAATGTTGATTTTTCATTATCCTCATTCACAAACAAACGAATCTGCTTATATACATGTATCGAATATTAATTGCTCGGTTTGAATTAGAATATATTGTTTGTATTGGTAGTTTGTTTTGATGAATGGGTATCATTCCATGTATAAATTGTATGCAAATTGTGCGTAGTGAACTGAATGAATACATTAACAGTTAACTGAGTAGGTTTCATCTTGCCTGGCCACTGCAATAAATTGACCGACGCATCAATTGGATTTCAATTTATTGGGGCTGTTTCAAGGTTTTTTCATTGTAAAAAATGGAAAAATTCGACGCATTTATTTATTTGTGAAAATGAGAGTACTATGAAATTAATCTGAGCGCTTAAAGTCGATAGAAATCGAGTTTAAGGTTGCGTTATAAATGGAACACCCTATATTTTACTACTATATTGTATTGTTACCGGTTGTTGACAATTAGTGTGCAAAAAAGTTTTCCGAATTAATCAGTGCGTTTCAAGATGGTAAGAATCGAGTGCTCCTATCTTTGAAATCATTTAATTTTGACCAACCAAAAATCTATAACAATATTAAATTTTTTTTCAACCTCCCTTTCTACAAAAATTACTCCACAGCTTCCCTTCTTATGTTTTAATACATTTAAATACGAAATTTACTATCCAAAATATATTATTAAAACATTATTTATTTAGAATATTATTATTGCTCATTAGTTTCCTTAAATATTATAGATTTTAAAAATATTATGAGAATATTTGAGCCTTTTAATTAAATCCCAACCGCGCCTCTGTATAAAATATTGAATTCGATGGATTCTCCACTAAAAATATGTAAACAGGTGATACTACAAAAAACGTCCTTGCTATCAACCTAGCTGTGATAGCATGTTTTGACAATTAAGTAGGTATTAGAACAAAGGCTCATAGTTTTAGTCGGCGTTGATTGACGTGATTGTGTGCGAATACTTAGGTACTTTTTAATTAAAATCGGGAATAATTAATTGTAAAATCGTGAAAATTTACGCGGAAAGTGTTATTTTGAATATATATGATAGTTTTCTCGCTAGTAATCTTATACAGGGGAGGTTTTATATCTGTTTTTCTACTATTTTAATTTCGGTAGGCTACTCCCACTAGAAATAAAATGGACCGGTCCATTTATAACAAATAAAATTAAAATGATAGGGCGTTTTTTCATTTTTATATTTAAATAAGTGACATTTTGAACGGCTTAGTATTAATTAACATTGAAAACTTTAAATTGTGTGTTTGGAATTATGGTAGAGCTGCACCCACTACCAGATGAAGGTAAACACTTTTAATATATCATTTTTTATGCCTTAAAGTTGAAAATTCAGCTTAATTCTACTTTTTAATTGCTATTATTTTTCTTAATAATTTATTTATACAAAAAACTGTTTCTATGTAACGCACTTTATCGGAAATTATTCAAAAAAATATTTCTCTCAAGGCAAATTCTATCATTTTTATTACAATATCTCTAAAAGTATCACTTTTCCAAGTACGTATTTACATGTTAATATAAATTTTCAGTTCACACAACAAATATCAGGAGAAAAATAAGCTAGAGGTGGGCACATTTTTATTTATTTTTTTTATTTCAAAACAATCATTTACCCCGGATCAACTTCTATGAGTTATTAGCGAGGGAGACAATACTATTTTATATTAATAGTTACAATTTTACAATAACATAATATAAGATTAAAATGTATAAATAATTATTATAGCCGTTTTTCTAAATTTTCGATTTCAGTTTAATGTCTTTTAGATAGCCAAGGACTTCATTTTCATTTGATGAAAGTATACTGTTTAGGTTGGATCTTAATTTGTTGGTTTTTCTTGCTGCGTCATACATTGGACATTCCAGTAGGATGTGTTTCACTGTGATCATTGTGTGACAATTTTGACAGGTGGGTGCGGGTTCCTTTTTCATGAGGTGTTGGTGTGTTAAGTGTGGCCCGATACGCAGTCTATTCAGTATAACTTGGACTTTTCTTTTGTGTTGTAACTTGTGGTTTGATTACTTTTTATTTCTCATCTGTTTTATGCCAAATAGACTGTCATTGTTGATCTATCAACGTTTTGATTGTGGATTTGTGATCTATATGTGGATATTTTTCTATCATGGGTGCATTGATAGTTGGCGGTCAACTTCTCCATTCCCTGATATTGGGCACATTTTTAACTCCGTTATTTTAAATATCTTGATTTAGAGGTTGCCTGGAAGACTAACGTGGATAGAATTTCAAATTTTTCATTGTATCTAGACAATAGAAAAATGTAATGTGTGTTATAGATCCATTGTATGTTTTCTACAAAAGGGAAGGGAAAATGGTTATTTCTTTCACCCTTTCCATTCTTAAGAAATATTATAAAGGGGAAAGGTGAATGGAATCAAATTTAAATACCAATGTTAGGAAGAGAAATTTCTAATAATTACCTATGCGTTATCAGGAGAGTATCATAAGTTTTTATCCAGGTTTTCTTATGATTTACCATTGGAATAGTTGTCAAAATTAATTGATCAACGAGATAATGAATGTCATTATGATAAAAGCGTGGGTGCTTTGTACTAAACTTCCTTCTTTTGACGCGATGTGAATTAAATTTGAATGAAGTATAGTATAACTAATATTAACGTATGGCGTGCCGTTTTGGTATTTAATAACATCGCTTTAAAAACAAAAACAAAAATATATCTTCTTTCAAAAATGTTTATTCCCTAATTATTCTGTTAATGAATTAAAATTATGTTTTTCATAATAATAATACAGGAATTTCCATTATAAAAAACGTAATATATATTGCCGATTTAAAATTATGAAATACATAATAAAAATTCATGAATTAAAATTATGAACAACATAATAGAAATTCAATTTCCATTATGTATTGAGGTTGCCTATACTAATCCAATGCAAGTATCTGAAATCGGATAGTGAATGCATTACTGCAGAATAGGCAACCTGAATACATAATGTAAATTGAATTTCTATTATGTTTTTGATAATTTTAATTCTTGAATTTCTATTATGTTTTTCATAATAATAATACACAAATTTCCATTATGAAAAACATAATAGAAATTACCGATTTAAATTTATGGAAACATAATAAAAATTCAAGATTTGAAATTATGAAAAACCTAATAGAAATTTAATTTCCATTATGTATTGAGGTTGCCTATCCTGCAGTAATGCATCTACTATCCGATTTCAGGTACTTGCATTATTAGTAGTATAGGCAACCTCAATACATAATGAAAATTGAATTTCTATTATGTTTTTCATAATTTAAATTCATGAATTATTATCATTATGTATTCCATAATTTTAAATCGGCAATCTCTATTATAGAAATTCCTGTATTATTATTATGAAAAACATAATTTCAATTCTTCAACAGAATAATTGCGGAATAAAAATGTTTGAGAGGAGAGACATATATATATATATATATATATATATATATATATATATAACCAAGACGGTCTTCCCTCAAAAATACAGATATACGCATCGTACTTCCCTCTTATATAACCAACTTCCCTCCGGTTTTGGAGGGAACAACGTTCAGCGTTAAATTTGAATTTAAACAGTTACTCAACCTCCTACCAACCAGCTAAAGAAAAATGTTGTGGAGGGTGGTTTACATGGATTTACCTTGAAAGTGCGTGGATTAGTTGGACGTTTCACCGTTGGCGTTATAATCGTACTTGGAGGTTAAACATTATGTGTTATGTTCCCTCCATAGTGTTTTATATAACTGAGGTTGAAATACTCGATTTTGTTCCCTCCGAAATTTGGCAACACAGCTTTTGAGTGTGAATACTGTGAGTTAGTTTACTGGTAAACATGACTTCAAGAAGCCGATTACTTGTTGCATTAGCTCGTAAAAAAAGTGAGTGCGATTTACTATTGTAATGTTTTTCTTATTTATTTTGAACTGTTTCTACCGTGGGATAAAATTATACACTCACTATGGCTAATTACTACTGATTTATTAAAGAAACACTTATACACTATAATAAACTTAATTTATATACACACTACTTAATGTCTATTAATTTATCTACACTGTGTATAATAATTATCTATCTATATAATATCTTATTTATCTTCAACACTATTTATATTCACTCACTGTATACTGAAACTGTTTACCGATTCACTGTATACTGAACAACTCCTCCACTCACTGGAAAATCCGCGTATATATAGTCCCTCGAATCTCTAGAACTTTTTTGACTATACCACCTCTGCGTATATTTTATAATCCCAGAACATTCGCGATAAACCATTGTACGCCTTCAAGAACAGTCTTCTTATTACCTGCGAAAGAACCTTTCTAGAAAGGTCGCATTCACAGAGACAGCAGATTTTAAATGCAAATTGACGCTTAGTAAAATTTTTAATTCATTATATATTGTAACTTATGCCAAAAAAAACATTCTCAACTTTCGCGCCTGTTCTTGAAATACGTAAAAATATGAACAAAATTCGGTATTTTCATGTTTTAGATTGCATGAAATATCCGGGCTAATGGATGAGTTTAATTTTGTCGAGTCTACTTTTCTGAGATATTCATTGACGAAGTGATATGTGATATGCTTTGTGGATTATATGAATTATCCATTTATAATGTTACGAACTCACTGATTCCGAAGCCGGTCCTGTCGCAAACTATGTATGCGACCTTTCTAGAAAGGTTCTTTCGCAGGTAATATCCAGACTGTTCTGGAAATGTACCAGGCCATACAATGGTTTATCGCGAAAGTTCTCGATTTATAAAGTATACGCTGAGGTGGTATATTCAAGAATTTTCTAGAGATTCGAAGGACTATATATACGCGGGTTTTCGAGTGAATCAAGAGTTTTTCAGTATACAGTGAATCGGTAAACAGTTTCAGTATACAGTGAGTGAACAGAAAGTGAATATAAATAGTGTTGAAGATAAATTAGGACAATTATTATACCGAGTGTAGATAAATTAATAGACATTAAGTAGTATGTATATAAATTAAGTTTATTATAGTGTGTAAGTGTTTCTTTAATAAATCAATAGTAATTAGCCATAGTGAGTGTATAATTTTATCCCACGGTAAAAACTGTTTAAATAAATAAGAAAAACATTACAATGATAACAGTGTACCTACTTATAACGGCTTCACCGTAAATTTGATTTCAGCAAAAAAGACTTGCGCTTTGGAATGATTAATCGTTTATTTCAATGTTTTTGTTTTGAAAATTCGTATATACAGGGTGTTTCATTAAGGATTGTCCATATAGTAACTGAAGAAACCTTAGCACGAAATATGATGAATTAGGTCAAAACATTTCAATAAAACATTCTTTCTAACCGAGATATATTCTAAAATTCTAACCCATAGTTTTGACACCTTCCAATATTTTTTGTTCATGCTTGGCAAAGAGTGAAATAGTTATTGACTCATGTGAATTTACGACTAGAATTAACAAATTTGATTATCAAGGTGGTTAAATTATCAACGACACTCATATGAAATAAGCAATAAAGCAAAATTGGATATTCTAAACATAACCTTTAAATGCAAATAATTCTAAAACTACTCACTCTATCGCATTGAGACAGGAGGATGATATTTACATAGAAAGTTACGATGAATCAAAAACACATGCTGAAACGATTATTACGACAGTGGCGTAGATTGTAGGGGGATAACAAAAAGTATCCATCCCTACCGCACGCCTCTGGCAATCGGGGAAAACTTCCTTTCACCACCTAGTAACCTAACATATGTAAGCTGTTTGCCAAGTATTAACAAAAATATTGAAAGGTGTCAAAACTATGGGCTGGAATCATTTGAAATATTCAAAATAAAACCCCACGGTTAGGAAGAATATTTTATTTAAATGTTTTGGCTTGAATCTTCATATTTCGTGTTAAGGTTTCTCCAGTTACTATATGGACAATTCTTTATGAAACACTCTGTATATACGATATAATTATATTTTCATATTACCTACCTATAGCCTAGTCAAAAAATAGAAAAAACTTGAAAATTTAAATCGACTTATTTTTTATTTGAACATTTTTCTGTGCTTTCATTATTTAAACAATTGGAGTGAAAAACAAAAACAAAAATTTTCACTCGATGATTTTCCGGAAAATCACATGCCTAGCATCGTAAAGTTTTTCTCATGTTAATCACAACCCTTTTTGTGGTTTTTTTGGTCAATTACTCAATTTTAGTGAAATACCAAAATATTTGAGAATAAAAATCAAATAACCTTAAATTCAACTGTGAAGCTTTTATTTTACCGTTATACTGATAAACCATTCCTTCATAATAACTGATCCGAAATACTCAAAATATATGAGCGCACTTACTAGTTTCAAAAATAACTGATTCGATAATTGTAATATATATTATGTAATGAGAAAGCAAAAATAACACGTAGTACCCTCCACAATGTGGCAACTGCGCTGGAGGGATATATGAGTAATAATTGCTTATGAAATATATAGCGTTGGAGGGAACTACCACTGGATAACATGTTTGAAATATATTGAAATTTTACTGATTAAATTCATTACCCCTCTCTTGAGGTACATATAAAGACTCCTCCCCCAAATATGTATATACAGGCTTTTTTCTATAATTGAAGTATATATACTGGAAGTCGGTCCGTCCGCAGTTTATCGTGGAGGGAAGAATGACGAAGCTATACATATATATATATATATATATATATATATATATATATATTTTTCTCCTCTTTTAAAACGATGTTATTAAATACCAAAACGGCACGCCATATTAATGTGATGGAATTTAATTGTATTACAAATTTTATGCAGGTTAATTTCAATCCACTATAATAATTTGAATTACATTTGAAAAGTATTATTTCACAATATTCGAATTTATAAAAAAAATTTATGCACGCCATTTGGCGGCTTTTTCCTTCAAAGGGACTGAAAATATTGGTCATGTCATTGACAATAGTTACACTATATGAGTTTTTTGTATAATGGAGTAGGTACAGTCAATGTAAAAGTGGAATAAAAATTGTTAAGCGAATTATTGTGAATATAAATAAATCGGTATTTTTGCCAATTGATAATTTAAATCTCTCCTCAACATAAAGCAGATCGTTTTAACCTCGAAAACATATGAAAGTTTATGCGTGGGCCGGAGCAAAAAAAAGGGTAATAATTCTATTTCCCCGGGAAATTCCTTTTTTTCCAAGAAATTGAATTGGTCTGTCAATAACCACAAGTTTATGGGCGATAAATTATTTTAAGAACGAGACGTTAGCATGGAGGTTTCCGTCTTTCAATGGAGAAGCACTCAAAAAACAATAAAATTATTTCACTTTTGCATTCAAATATTGCCATAAAACTATTATATTTCCAATAAAAAAGAAAAATCGGTAAACTTTGGTGTAATAAAATAGCAGATTTTTCACATCAGTGCTTTTTAATGCGAGCAATTTTATTTCTCTTAACCCTAATTTCGTTCTACCAATTTAAGAGCAGAAGATATTTCACGCCCCTTATAAATCATAGCGCACACTTGCACAGTTTTGTTAATTAAAATTCCATTTCATATTTCAATTAGGTGAATGTTATTACAAAATATTAGGTAGTTTAGAAATGGATCACCACCGTTACTTCCTGGCTACATCTCAGTTTAGATTCTGGAATTAGAAATAATAAAATCTAATAGCTATTTCATACAATGTAGAGCGTATTGACATCCATCTCAATTAGTAGATGCCCCAACTAGCAAAATGGAATTCTAAGAGGACTGAATTGTTGTATAATAGTCGAATGGCGTTGTTTTAAGGACTTTTTATTACTGTTAAGCCTTTGGTTGCGATAATTTTGTTTTTTAAAGAAAATTGTTGTATTAAAAGATTCTATAGTGACTTTTACAATATATGCTATAACGCATTATACGATCATTTCTTTTAAAATAATATAATACCTTATAAGCCAGTTCATACAATATCAAAAATATTATTTTATAAGAATTTTATACCTATTGTATAAGAGTTATATAATATACTATATAACTAATAGCTTATACAACATTATAAAATAGTTACTTAAGCTTGTCTTATTGAAGCTGTATAATGTTGTATAATAAATATTGTATAGCATTCAATTGCATTATAAAACACTTTTTAGTCTAAATATTCTTCGTTATAAAACAGTTATCGTATACCGTTCCATTTGACAATAAAATATTGTTTAAGGCATTTTTTGGGATAAAATTGTTGCTTCATGAATCGCCATGTTTGAATAAGCAGTTCTTGTACTGCTTCCGCCTCCATTATGAGCAATTGAGTTGGAAACATGAAACTATATTAAAAAATGTGACTTTATCATTATTTAGAAAATTATATTGTGAAAGAATATCCATATGAAGTGATAAACTATTAAAGTCATAAAAAAGTATTTCAGGATATTCTATTTTATTATAATTAATTAAGTTTCAATTAAGATTCATTTTCTTGTCAAATTTGTACCTATAATCTATCAGTAAAATTTGCGGCGCATCAAAATTTGTGCTATTAAACCATCCAAATGAAATTATAATTTTTACTATCGATGTCCGCTCAAGCGGCCCAAGTCGTTTTGATAAGTCTCCATTTCTACAAATGAAATGTATGATGCACGTTCAAGTTGAAATATAATTTGGTTCTGATATTCTTCACTAAAAAATCAAATGCTCTTATAAACTGCTAGATGACAAAATGTTTCCATTGTGCTCGAGATAACAGCATTATAAAATAATACAGGGTGGCGCACCGAAAACGAAACAGATGCATTTACTGGCAGATGATTCCTTTTTAAAAAAATCCCTCGGACCCGTCGATTTTGTTTTCGAGGGGGACACAAAATTTGCATAAAATCACAGTAACATTTGCAGCCCCCTAAGCGGGGGTGGCACCATCCCTAAAATCTTAAATGGAAAGGGGGGTCGAATGATCCATCATTTAAAAGGTCTTTCAACTCCCTTTACAATGATGTAAAATTCATGTACTTCAATTCAGTAGTTTTGGAGATTTATTGATTTAAAGTTTAAATACATCATCGTAAGAGGAGATCAATACATAGCAGCAAAGTTGTTAAAAAATAAAGAATGAACTGACCTGTCAGCCGAGTAAATGTTGAAAATGACCACCATTACTTTCCATGCAATAATAAAGATTTTGCTGAAAACGTTGCCGGACATTTTGCAATATTTGAGGAGTAATTTGATGGCACTCATTCACAATTCTTTGTCGCAAATCTTCTAAGGATGTTGGCTGAGTAGCATAGATTTTGCTTTTTAAGTAACCCCACAAAAAGAAATCCAAAGGTGATAAATCTGGCGATCTTGGGGGCCATTCAACGGCACCTCTTCTACCAATCCATTGACCTGGAAAGGTCTGATCTAAATAATGCCGAACTCTTAATGCGTAATGTGGTGGGGCACCATCCTGTTGGAACATCAACATATTCTCAACGTATCGACCATCATTCTGATTTTCAATTATATCTGTTAGCGCAGGATCTATGGCATTTTGCAGTAATTCCAAATACATTTCACCAGTCAAATTTCCAGGTAAGAAAAAAGGACCAACCAAATGATCGCCAAAAATGCCAGCCCAAACATTTAATTTTTGTGGCTGCTGTGTGTGTACCTCATGGTAAATTCTGGGATTAGAGTCCGACCAATATCGACAATTATGACGATTTACTTCGCCATTTAAAAAAAAGGAACATTCGTCGGAAAAGCAAATGTTAAATAAACATTGTTCATCGTTTGTAATTCGTTCACTCATAACTTCACAAAATTGTAATCGCTTATCAAAATCGTCTTCATTAAGTTCTTGTACAAGGTGAATTTTATACGGATGAAAATTATGTGCCTTTAGAATCCGTTGGATAGTACGTCGACTAACACCACACGAAGTTTGCAATTTGCGGGTACTTAATGTAGGATCTACAATAACTTGCCCTAAAACCCCCACTTCTGTTGCTTCGTTCCTTATAGGATTTTCAATATTACGTTTTTTATTGGCGACTGATCCAGTTTCCCGAAATTTAGCTACAAGTTCTACAACATATTTTCGGTGCACATTATTGTTCTCATGTCGCTCATTAAAAATTTGTGCTGTTCTATTAGCGCACTGATTATTTCCGAAAAATATTTCAATAATTTCAACCCTTTCTGCCGTGGAATATACCATGGTTAATTTATGTAAAAGCAATAAATGATATTTTAACAACAAAGATTGGTCAAATCAATCGCAAACTAATGTACTATTTCCTATTTAAAATAAGTACGTGGCATTCTCTACTTATCTTTCATCAAGAAACAACTTTTTTTGTCACAAAGGACACTTCAATTGCTATTTTTATTATTAACAAACCATGGGCGTAGTAAATAAAAGCATTTACTTATCAAGAAAATGCTTTTACTCAAATTTCTTCTGAAAGAAGTACAAACTAATTTGATGTACCTATTAAAGTCTACTTTAAACTTTAAATCAATAAAACTCCAAAACTACAGAATTGAATACATGAATTTTACATCATTATAAAGGGAGTTGAAAGACCTTTTAAATGATGGATCATTCGACCCCCCTTTTCATTTAAGATTTTAGGGATGATGCCACCCCCGCTTAAGGGGCTGCAAATGTTAAAGTGATTTTATGCCAATTTTGTGTCCCCCTCGAAAACAAAATCGACGGGTCCGAGGGATTTTTTTAAAAAGGAATCATCTGCCAGTAAATGCATCTGTTTCGTTTTCGGTGCGCCACCCTGTATATTGCATTAAACAACCATTTTGTAAGACCTTCATAGTGCCGCTTCAATCCCATTTTATAGATGTGACTACATGACACAGTATTAAATCATTTTATAGTAGCTGTATCCATTATTATAAAACAGTCATATAAGAGTTGTATAAACTTTTCATAGAAATGCTATACAACCAAACAGTTGTATAAAAATGGTCCCTTTTCAGTTGTATAAGGATCATATAATTGTTTTGTAGACCGTTATAAGAATTTAAGTATCCTATAAGACCTATCTTATAGCTGTTTATACAAACCTTATAGAATTTAAATTGCTATTTGGGTGGTATGAGTGTCTTTTCCAAATGGTAATATAATTTTTATCTACATTTAATTGAAAATTATTTGAACAATTTAGATGAGCTTGTCAACAAAAATTCCGCTATCCAATTAAATCAATTTTCAGTAGGAAATTAATGAAATTATAAAAACCACAACCATTACATACACGCAAATAATTTTATATTACTGTTGTGATGGTGTTTTCATTTAATTTAATTTTGGTATTTATGCTAAAAATATTTTTAATTAAGTTTTGGCCAATCTTTTTCTAATATTACGTTATAAATCGATTTCTGGAATTTTCAAATCGCATAGTTTCGAAATAACTGAAGGGTGAATTTTCCATATTCTATTGTAAAAATAATTTACCAAATAACATCTAACAGATACCTACGTTCTCTGATAAATTCGAAATACTTTCACGAAACAATTTTGACCAAGCACACTCAAAATTTCATTATTATCTATCGGTGTGTTCTAATTACGAATAAATTCCAGATATGTTGTAGGGTTTGTTTTCCTGAACAAAAGTATCCAGGTTACAATTCAACTCTATGATTAGTTTTTGAGATATGGAATGTTGAAGTTGGTAAGCAGCGGTTTTTGAAAATATTCAAATGTGCGCTACACATTTGATTTTTTGTTCGGAAAGTGGATTTTAATAGTTATTTATGATACTAGTACGTGAAGTAATACTTTTGCACACGAGTCGCGAAAATGCAAGGCACGAACGTATCGAGTGCCTTTTTTGCAACGAGTGCGCAAAAGTACTTCACACACAAGTTTCATACAAAACTTTATCTACGACTACATGAGGAAAAAATGAAAAGATGAGCTCTGGAGGGGTTAAAAAACATGAAAATAAATTTTCCATAAACAAATACACAACGAATTCTAATCTCAGGTGGTGTGCAATTCGAAGAAATGCATTCTTCTCGGGGTTCTTTCATTTAAAATAAGTGTAATTAAAATTTTAAATATAACAGAAGATATTTTTCACTTCTATCAAATTTACTGACAGCACAAAAGTTTGTACAACAAACGACTAAATTCAAGGCAATTCGATCATTACGTAGCTGAAAAAGAGTGTTAAAAATAAAAAACCTCATTTAAAAGGCGTTGGTCATTTACGCACGCTTTTGGGTGTTATAATGAAAGTTCCATATAAAAAGCGTTGTTCATTTACGCACGATTTCTAATGTATATTGTATGATTTCATACATTTTTTCCTGGTTCGTAAATGACTAATTTCAAAGGTGGTAGTAGATAAAATATTTTTCCTACTTCCGTCACTGAAACCGCATTTAAACAACGGGTTTGTCATTCTCAAACCGTCACTTGTCACATCTCGTTTATTTTTGTTTCTTAAACGTCACAATAATTGTATCTTCTGTAATATTTATTATTCCGTGAACATTTTGTATTTCTGTGTCATCCGATTTTTCAATGACACGTCAGTCATTGTCTGTCATATTGTGAATATAATCAAAGTAATATAACTATGTTCTTTTTTTCCTGAGGACGTAGAAAAAGTGTAGTGAGCACCTAGTGTCAAAAACATCTTTAGTTACTGGTTTCATAAGGTCTGCTTCGCTCAACTCGTGTCTCAGGAAACTCGTGACTAAACTAAATGTTTTGACTCTTGGTACTTAATATACTATTTACTATTTTCATTTTGATAATTCATAACACGAAAACCCTCCAGATTGGGATTCTGTCAATTTTTTCCCTAGTATATTGGTCTTTTGAGAGCGCTCCCTCAAAATTTCAGTCCAATTTTCCTAATTTTGTGGTATTTACAAAAAAAATTATGTTGAAAAAGCGTTTTTTTCGAAAATTTCATGACACTTTTTAAAGATGAAAGAATTATTTTATTAAAAATCCAAGTCTGCCAAGCAGTGACACCCTAGCTTTGTTTCGGAAGCTACAATTTGATGTAGTTCAAGTTTTCGTATAAAATTTATCCATAGTAGGTAATATTAAGATACTAAACCTGAATATAAAATCACCTGCCATTCATTTCAGTTGTAAAATAATCGAAGAATCTAGTATGATACATTTGTGCTATTGTAATCGGATAATCGAAATATCTTGGAATGGAGTATATCTATATTGACTTTTTGCAGCTTTAAGCGTACCCATTTCGTACTGCATGTTTACAAATTTTATTTTTTACTGTATTTTTGGATATCATTAAATAACAGTTACAATAAAACACCCTGTATCTTGGTAAGCAGGATAATTTCATTCAATTGTTTTAGGTAAATGTTTTGAAACATTTTCTTGGGATTTAAAACGTTGGCCTTTGACCTGCATAGAGTTAAACCGATCCCTATTAATTTTATAACCTCAATTTATCACAGAAGCTGGACTCCTTTGATAAAGGAAATTTCTAAAAAATGTATTCCTCATTCGCGCCACTTCCGTTGGTAATTGAAGTTTTTCACATTTCGCTTACATAACCACAGCGCCATCCATTAATTTTACATGTTTCTGGTTTACTTAGTAACGTGTTATGTTTCTCATTAACTTGCCGAATAGGAAGCTTTTAATGTTGTTAAGGATTTATATATGGTAAAATAACGTGATACCTTCTACGCTGAGTAATTCATTTAAACTTAGATTCGGAAACTTTGTGGAGCACACAGAGTGTCAAAAAGTTTTTGATAAATGTTCATTTTGTAAAGTTACTTTTATTCGCAGTTTGTTTTAGACAATTTATTATTTTTTAATCATTATTTCCAATAAAATTAGAAACAGAATAAAATATTTTTTGTGAACAAAAAAATGGACGCTGGTCTCATTTAGATCTGTAGTTTATAAGCAATGAAAAGGTATTTTTTCTATCAGGAGCTCATTCCCAAGTTGTAAAAAAGTAATAACTGTCTTTAGCTAAGAAAAACACATAAAGATGAAGTGAAAAAGGTCCATTATTGATTTTCGTTCCTCTCAACCATTTATACAACTGTAATAAAAACAAACATAAAAATTGTGATTGTTTAGTTCGAAACTCTCTAATCAAAGATGGCGAATAAACTTTCCATTGTGTATGTCTATGTATATGCTCTGAAACTGTATAAAAGTGAATAATAGCAGCCATTATTTTCTGGGAGTAAAAGCCACTGCTGTAACTTGCCATCAGACAGAAGAAAATACAGTTTTAGTATTGTACAGTAGTAGTATTTATGCACAGAGTGATCAAATAAAGACGAAACAACAGCTTTGACAGTCGAGTCTTTTATTTTTATTTTTTGGAACTTTAGTTATTTACGTCAGGTTATGTTTGAGCGACCGGGGGTCGCGACGCAAAAGATCTGACCGTTACGTTACTTTACGTTATGTTACATTGCTTAGTTATGTGCCTTGCTTGCGTGCGTGTGCTCTCTCCTGAGTCTCTCTCTCGTTTACGAAGCAGCGATTCATATGCTTCGGCCGGGAATCGAACCCAGGCCGCCCGAGTGGAAGGCGAGCATTCTACCACTGAACCACCGTTGCTATATTAAAATTCTATGCAAAGCTGGTATTCACAGTGCTGGTGATCTACTTGAATTTGTTCGGATAAATTTTTACTATTATTTCCATATTTTTTTTGCACGATTGATCTTTTTTGTTTATTTACCTACAGCATCGGTTGTCAGGACGGTAGGTTGTGTTTACTGGTTTCTAAGTTTAAAACGTCGGTAAGTGATTTACTTACCGCTCAAACGTCGAAAAGTAATAAATAAATATATAAATAAATAAAACAATTCCACCAAAATGCAAAATATATTTTAAACTGATCGAGAAGTATAAATGTCACTTTTGACATTTCGTTCATTTCGAAGAAATTTAAATTATTTTATTCGGAATTTATTTCAATACGATCGCGCAAAAAATGGTATAAGCATCTAGAACGTTAAGGGTAATTACAACGTTTGCTTGTAGATTCCTCTCGCAAAATTGGACAAAATGATATGAGGATTAAGGGGTCTAGCACATTTACATTTCGAAATACAGGGTGTTAAAATTTTGAAAACTTGATTGTTTCAATTCGATAACTTTAAAATGGATGGATGAATTGATTTGACATATGGCAGGTTGTTTTTAAATGTAAAAGGGCATATTTTGATAGAAATAGTAGTTTGTGCAACTAGTGTGGATATGATGGCCATATCGCACGAGGACGAAGTTGGATATCGTTCAAGTGCGATATGGACAATCCACACGAGTCGAACAGCATATTTTTTCTACGACTCACTTAAGAAAAAATCTAGAAAATGAAAATTTTTATAAACTGTAATATAACTTCAAATTGAAAATTTAACAATTCAATTTTGTTTCCACTAATTTTTTTGTGGTAAACGTACAGTTCTTGAATATCCAATTTGTATAATGCTACGGCTTCCTTTTTGAAATATACGATGTTGTTATAAGTAGATGTTGCCAGTCGGACTCCCTCATGAAGGGTACCGTACCATTATCTATAATAATGAATATTCCGCTAAATATTTCAAACGTCTACCTGTTGTCGTTATTAATACCAAGCAGAATAATTATTTAAAAATGAAATTAACAATAAAAAAAACTTATTCACGGGAATCGAACCCTGGTCTACAGCGTGAGTGTCTGGTTTGCTTACTACTCGACCACCGAGGAATATGCAAATTGTTTATCTATAACGTCAGATGTATTACATAATTTTTGCTTAAAAGGAACTAGCGTTCCTACCGTGTGTCCCGCGACACGTTCTCATTTTTTTGTCAAATAATGTTTATCGTCTGCTAGTAACACGTAATTAAATTTCACGATAACAAGTCCCTTCCCTAGCACCGCCACTGTTTAGAAATTAGAATGGGGATCAAATAATATATGTGAAAAACTGACTATTTGTAGAGCATATCTTCAACTGAGAGATAACAATTTATTCCATCAATTCTAACGTTTTGTTTCCGGGAATTGAAAATAAATTGAAGGTATTTCTGTAACTGAAAATGAATAATTAGTGGTTTTGCATTCTTTTATATTTCCTGCGAGATTTATAACACTCATCGATTTATTGTCAGCCTCCGTATTGGTTTGCAGTTTTTATACCTTTTATTCCAAAAGCATGTTAAAGCCTGGTGTCTATTAATCAGTTCATACAAGAAAAATCCAAACTCATCAATTTAAGGACATTGATCAAACGCTTTTATTTATAAACCAGTTCACACTGTTAAGTATCCCCGATGGGGCAATTGTTGAAGGACTATTTTTCTCACCTGTGGAAATATTGAATGCCAGCGGTTGTAATTTTTAAACAAAAGAGAGAAAAAATTTTATTCGTTAAAATCGTTTTTGTACGCTGTTGTTTTATCTGGAATAACTAAAAAATGAAGTATGTATATTCATGAATGCAGGCTCGAACACAGAAGCAAAACAAGACAGCAGCTTGTGTAGTTTGCTCCCAACAGCTGGGGAATGCACCGTATTTCCAAATACAAAAATTTGTTTGGGAAGTGTTACTATAATTTTTTATAAAGTATGATGCTTGAAAGAAGATCCAGAATGGAGATAATTGACATTAATCAAGTTAAACTCAGGTATACTTCAACAATAGAAGATTGTACATGCAAAAAATTTCCCAATTGAAATTTTGATAGTAGCTTGTAGTGGTGACAGTAGCTAAACTTCTCAAAATTGGATAATGGATAAGAAAAGAGAAGCTAAAGCACCTGAAGATTAAGGCTGAACCACAGATTATAAAGAGAACAGATACGAATCCCGGTAAAACATCAAAAGATTTTCAGCTCCGTCGTCAATGACCTTAGACCTTTAACTCGGTATGGCCGCGATGTTACCAGAATAAAATATTTTTTGAATTTCTTACCAAATTGCTTATCAGAGGGAATACAATATACACCTATGCATAATAATTTGTAGCACCAAAGTTAATATCAAAAACTTCAAAATTTCTTTTATCATAGGCCGGGATATTAAATTATATACTCTCGTCCCTTGGAAATCGAAAGAACTTTATTTTTCTTTCCGAATAAAATTTATTTGGACAGTCTCTGTATGAACAATACACTTCGCCGTGATGTTTATTCATTTTATAAGAATAATAATCTATACCCCTATATTGTTATAGTTAATATTACCACAACGCACAATCGATTAGTCAAATAACACAATAAATATCGCCTATTGCGCCACAGGTGTCGCCAAAAATCTTGTGTTACGTTTTTGTAGTGGATCTTTAGGTCGGTTGCGAGTTGGACAATGTGTGTTGGGTCGTTATTAGTGGTAGCATCTTTCGCGTGGCGGTCCGCAGTTTCGTTACCATCAATGCCGATGTGAGATGGAAGCCAGATGAGAGAGACTGTTATATCTTGAGCATCGAGATTTTGATAGATGTCGTGTATATCCTGGACAATTGGGTGGTCAGTGAAGATTGACTTGATTGACTGAATGGAGGAAAGGGAGTCAGTGCATATTGCAATATTTTTGTGGGGTAGGTGGATGCTTTTGAAAGCTTGAAAAATGCTTTGTAGCTCGCCTGTGTGAACTTATACTTTACCACTTATATTTTAATATACTATTAAATTCGTGTGCTTCCTTTAATTGAATACCAGCTATGTATAGTTGAATCATATTGGTTGAATTTCAATGATTTTTAGATTGTCGGTAGTTTCCAAGTATGAACATCAATTTTTCGAAAATTTTCGCTTCCATTACGAGTCAGGTGCTAAAACGTAATATTTTTTCCAATGTTAGGTAAACAAAACTACGTGGCGTGTATTATTAGATGAAAACTCCAAGAAAGCAAACCAAATACTTGTTTGCTCGCTATGGCGTTTTGTGAATGTGTCTTTGAAAACAAGAAGAGATATGTAATGAGACAAATTTTATCGTTGTGAGGTTGAAAAGTACGTTCAGTTTTACAAATTCAATTTTGTTGATTCTCTTATATATTTTTCTTGCTGGCAAACTATGGGAACAGAATAACAAAGAGAACGGAAAGGAAAAAAATACATAAAGACATTATTGTGATGTTATATAACACATTAGTGACAAGAAACTTATTTTTAGTGGGAATGCTGGAAGAGAGTATTCAGTAACACAATTTTGATAAACGTCTTCATTTTCAAGATATTTATATTTCAGTCTCTTTAGAAATTTTTAACCCAGCTTTAAATTTGTTTTTCCAATATTAAGAGAAAGCTCTTTGATCAGAAAATGAGAAAAATTATGAAATATTCCAGATGAGTAGACATGAAGTTCGGGTATTTGATGCATTATAGCATAATCTCTTTTTTACCTGATCTCCTCGTCCTTTTTTTTCTCACATGTTTGCAGATGGAAAAATGTGTTCGTTTTTTAATACATCTTTGCCGCTTCTGTCTGTGTACTTTCAAAGATGAATTCGTTGGAGCTATTGCAACAAATCCAACTGAGAACTACGAAGAGCACATCGCTTCAACTTACCTTAGCATGTGTAAGATTTGACTTTGGTAGGTTGATAATTATAAATCATTGATCTCTTGGTTCTTGGTTCGCCTCTAAACACTCAGTACATCAACACTTTAAAGTGTTAGTGTAGTGAGTGTGCTTTAAAGTGCTCGTTAGAGTGCTTTATCCCGGGGCTTTTACGGATACAAATTTGTTTATCCACGAGAAATTATTCCTCCACTTATCCACATCTAATAACAACTCATTATTCCATTAGCTGAGGAAACTGAAAAATAAATTTTGCAATCACGAAAGACGTTATTAAATTCGAATACTCCAATGGAATCATCTAAATAATTTTACAAAGACTGGATTTATATTTGTGCTGAATCGACCTTTCGAAAATCTACATGATAAAGTAAAATTTGATTACTAAGTAGCTGAACATTCGGAGCGTATAACTGGAATTTTCAAAGCATAAACAGAAAAATTGGGACGAAATAATTTGAGAAAATATTTTTAGAGAGCTTTTTATTATAATCATCAATCACTAATCACTTAAGGGTAACCATATTTTTTATTAAATGAGGATGTAATATATTTTATGAATAATTCCATGCTTCTTCTAGTTGTATTACAAGAAACATATCTGAAAGTTTTTTCCCCTAAATGCATTCTATTGTAAAACATACCCTGCTTCAAATAACATGCCTCTGCTTTTGAACTTCACATTGTTTCAATGAAATAAGAAACACAACTTCAGCAGGCATTTTCCCAAGTAATTTTGCTTTACGTCTTCAATAACAGATGTGAAATTTCAAATGTCAATCCATTTCCACCCGTCCCGAAATATCGTACTCGATGTACAAAATTAGGCCACTCCGTCATATCTTTTAAGAAAGAATTGGGAAAAGTAGAATTCGATAGATGGCGCTCTGAAATGTCAATGTCATCTTGCAACGAGTAAAACAAATCAGCTGCCGTATAAGCCCTTTGATATTTGAATGGTTTTATTTTGCTGTTTTAGTTATTTTCAGTGTGTGTTATGTGAAACTTTCGCTTTTTCTTTATTGTGCTTTAGTATTTCGTGTTGTTAAACTTAATTTTGACTCCTAATATTTTTTATTTTTGGAGTAATAGGTATGGTTGATATTTGTGAAATGTACAACAAGCGTTCAATTAACTGTTTAGTTTTAGGTCTGATTTCGTGTTTTCATTTTATTTTTGATATAGTCATATTTACAAAAGTTGCAGGGAAGGTACGTTTGTATTAAGTAATATTTTAAATCTTCAATACATTCAACGGTTAAATAGAAAAACACAGTTTTAAACACAAAATCAAACAAATAAAGTACGAATTTACGGTAATTACGTTGAATGCATATAATACGAAAACAATGCAAAACGAATTATTTCACTCGTTGCGACAGTTACAATTTTTTCCGCCAGAGGACTCATTGAATTCTACTCCGCCCAATAACAAAAGTTAATCAACACTTCTAAAACAATTTCGATACAAATAAGTTATGGACCAATCGAAGGTTGTGGCTCTGAATCGGATTACCGTCATTTGAGCTCAACTCACGTCTGTTCCTTCTTGCACTTGAAAGCTAAACACTTGCACTACTAATGGGAAGATTCTTTATGTTCTTATTCCTTCCACGATTTCTAGGTTCCATTCAGTTTGCAATGGAACTCTATTTCAGTGAGAAAGGAAAAGGAAAAGGAAAAACCCGAAACATGCATTATGGAAAGACATTCGCGTAAAGGGACAGAGTGTTTGTTTAAAGCCTGTGTGATGCATTGAATTAGATGCTCCGAGGAAGGTTTCCATCTTTCTCTGAGATTAATTTGTTTGAACTGTTTCGGTAAGAGGTTATGTGCTTGTAGTGACAATATTGTTTACAAAAAGCATGAAGTATATATTGGCAGTGGCAATGCTGTTCTAATATCTTGTTTTAATTGAAAAATATATTCATACAGGACGATTTGTCAAAGAAATTATAAGATTTATCTTGAATGAAGAAAAAAAACAGGTAAAATCTATTAGAAAATTGTACGTTGAATCTTATGAATGGAAATAGGAAACAGAGACAGATGAATAAATTATAATAGACTAGCTATTTAAGGTTTTATCTGCGGAAAAGTTCCTAGTAAGCTGGATTTTTGTATACACCTTTATTACGGTGTTGTGATGACGATGTGAAAAATCGACATCGATATCGTGCCGGCTAAAAAAGTTATGAAGGTCAAAAGGTCACGAAAATAAGTTTCTCGCAAATATCTCGCGACCTATATTGCTCAAAGGTCAATAGCAGTCATTATAAAAATTATTCCTAGTAAAATTATCCACAAAATAGTTTTTTATGTATTAAGAGCGAAAAGTGAGGAATTATTGTTCGAAAGCAAAAGTTTTTTAATTGCTTGAGATCATGTTCAGTAGATCATCGGGTACTGATGGTAATAAAGTCGTTATTGGTATATTATTTTTTTAACTCAGACAGCTAGCAACACTAGCACTAGCACTATCACACAAAAACGATTGATTTTACGAAAAAATGCAGGAGACATTTTTTGTAGATAATTTGACTCCAATGTTAAAATGTCATATACCTGGAATAGTAGTTTGTACAACAAGTGCGCAAAGCGTCACTTTTCCCACGAGCGCAGAAGTTTGTGGCTCGAGCCGTAAGGCGAGTGCCGCAAATCTAGCGAGTGGGAAAAGTGATTTGCGTACAAGTTGCACACAATATTTTTTCTACAACCACATTTATTAATGAAAGAAATACAGTCATTTATATAGTTATTTTATTTAAACTTTTAATAGAAAGAACTTACAATATGAAAATAAATAGAAAAATCAGTTGAATGTATAATTAATTGTAAAATTTGAACAAATTTGTATTGAAACCTCAGGTAAAAAATTTTCGGTTGGAGTTCTAGCCTTTTCAATAATATATGGAGGAGTATTTTCAATGTCCGAATTGGACAACTCAAAAAATAAGTTATTTTGATCTTGGTTCATAATTCCTTAAATTGTTTTTATGATTAATTAAAATTGATAATGAAATAAATAGTTTACTTAGGTACTTTTGGTTTTAATTTGAAAATTGTACACAAATAAGAAATACACTATTAGGTTGAATTGTCAAAATAAGTTGACAGGTCATAGGTAGCTTTGTTTGACATTTCGGTGCGGAAAAGTGCCATAGCGTGTACTTTTCGCATTACTTTTCCAACGGCTATCAAAAATATTAGGAAAGGCCTGCTTTGCGCATAAAAATTTGTGTAGAAAAGCGTGTTTCGCATAGTGGTTGTAGGAAAATGTTATTGTCACTTTGACATCGATAAAAAAGGTGCATCCTTTTTTATCACGATAAAAATCCTCTTCCTCAATATCTAGTAAGCGGACGTCACTTTTACACAATGACAATGAGTCGCAAGTTTGGTTACTTATAATTTCAATATTCTGTCGTTAAAAAACACTCGAGCTTTTCTTTTATCAGATAAATTTCTCTTTAACTCAAAGTTTTGCTAATCACTAAATTTGCTCGAAAAACTGACATTAGATAAAATCGCTCCACCTTCGGTGTCGCGATTTTATCATGTCAGTTTTTCTCGTGAAATTAGTGATTGGAAAACTGTTTCGTAAATTTATCCGATAAAAAAAGCTCTTGTATTTTTACTGTTGATTATTTTTTTCACTTGTCAAAATCTGACATTTTGGTGGTTTTAACCAATAGCAATACATTATTCTAGCCAATCATTCGGTATTATACTGATAAAACTGCTTCTTCATCGATAATACCTTGTTTACATTGAAACGTCAAAATTAAACTTTGAATTTGTCATTATTGACAACTAAAAGTGCTTCGAAGCTTATTGAAAAGTGAACATAAACCGATTCAGTGCTATCACCCAAGAGAATATTGAACATTAATTACAAAATTTTAAATTGTTGAAAAAAATAATCTTCCCAAATACAACTCGCTCTTCAAATTTTATCACATAATTTTTTATTTCCATCACTCAAACTTGTTTATTTGAGGCAAAAACATTCAAACAAACCGAATTTAAATAAAATCCCTCGTCCTAACGGACTCGTGATTTTATCAATCGGTTTGTTTTCACATTTTTGCCAAATAAACAAGTTTTCGTGGAAAAGGAAAAATTATCGATAAAATTTGAAGCACTCGTGGTATTACCTTTGATAATTTCACTAGGAACAATTTTTATACTGACTGCTTTTGACCTCCGAGCAATAGGTCGCGAGATATTTGCGAGAAACTTATTTTCATGACCTTTTGACCTTCATAACTTTATTAGCCGGCATATCGATGTCAATTTTTCACATCTAGATAACAACACCGCAATGAAGGTGTATACAAAAATCCAGCTCACTAGGACTCTTTCCGCAAATAACTGGACTAAAGAATAATAGTAGCCCTCAAGGAGACTGGAAATGGGAAGGACCCAGCGACATAAAAACGCACAAAAATGCTGTGGAAAATTATTACTGTACAATTTACAAAAACTGTAACTACCCAAAAAACCAGCTTTAAAAAAGAAAGTTAATACCAACATAACATCATAAAACTCTGACAAATCAAAATTAATTAAAATCCTGTAAGTCGTTTCATATTTAAAAAATCCACTCTGTATATTCAAGTCCTAAATTAAAATGTAATGTAGCCGACTCTGTATAAAATTAAAATTATTTATCGATCGACTAGATACGTCATATTTTAGGTATAACAATTATTCTCGAATAGAATACACTCTGCACACCGAACCAGTGTTTTTTTTAACTCTGTAAAAACTGTCTTACCAATTGATAACAAAAAGCAAAGAATAACATTCATTGTATTTAGTGTGGTGAATCAGAGTGTATGTGAATATTGTGAATATCTGATTTATAAGGTTTATAAGGTAATTTTGGATTATTTTATTTGAAAATAATATTGTATTTGTTATGAAAACTTTTAATTTGTTGGATAATTTCAACTGAAAATTTGTTTTATGTTTACGCTAGTGCATAGTTTCAAAATGGATTTCTTAAATATCGAAGATGAATTTTTTCTCAAATAAAATTGCGAAATTAAAAATTGTACTACAGAAATATAACATTATATTCATTATATTATTCGGCAGGTTTCATAAACTACATTTACATCGACATGAGTGAACCTTGTATATTTCTTATACCGGTTTGGTAAATATGTAAATACATAGTTCGGCAAAACTCCGGGACCGGACAAATATCGCAGAAAATATAAATTTTTCGGAAAATCTTTTTGTACCACAAATTTTACTACAACTTGAACTATATTCGAAAATATTTTGAAACATACAGGGTGTTCCAATAAAGTGTGGCTATATTTTATTGCATTTTCTGATTGCCCCTAAAAAATATAATACTCCTTCATAATGGTCTCCTATACCTATATACAGAGGGTTCCGAGTTATGCTGACTTTTTTAAAAATGTGAACATTTCGAAAAAAATTAATAACTCGATGATATATAAAAAATTTTAGCAAATTTTCTCTTACATCTTAATGGTTGGACATTCGTTGAATGTATTCCACGATTGAGTACTAAATATCTCTTTACAGGGTGTTCAAAATTTTCAGTTCCATAATTAGATCATTCAATGTGCAGTATCAGGCTTATTTCAAATGGAACACCCTGTATTTTAATACTTCAACATAATAAAAAAAATGTCGTCTTTCGAATGGTATGAGCTGTACCTATGTATTATACTTTTCGTGCAATTTACTATTTTATTAAATTGCATGCTAAATCGATTTTAAAACATCTGCAATTCTCTCTCAAATTTCAAACTAATGATATTGGCATAATTGTTGTAAGGAACTAAATAGATTACGTTTTGAGCCTCCATAAAATATAGGGTTCTGCTATCCTATACCAAGTGGTTAAAAAAATATAGCCAGTATCACAGAAAAATCAGTATCCACTTAGAAATTTTATGAATTAACAAAAGCCAAAGAGTTTATTACTTTTAGTTGTTAGTTCCGTTTTTATTCATGTTGTACCTATTTTAGTGTTCTAAATGATAATAATTAAACCAATCTTCAACATAACACTCGTATTGTGTGAAATTTTTTTGTTTTTTTTTATTTCATAACATGTCTTCAAGTGGATAGTGATTTTTCTGTGAGAGTGGCTATATCTATTTAACCACTAGGTAAAGGATAGCAAAACCCTATATTTTCTGAAGGCTCATAACTTGATCTATTTATTTTCTTACTACAACTATGCCAAGATCATTAGTTTGAAATTTAGAAAGAATTGCAGATGTTTTAAAACCGATTTAGCGTAAAATAAAAAAAAATTGTAAGTTGCACGAAACGTATAATACCTAGGTATACGACACCCCCATACCATTTGAAAGAGGACATTTTTTTGAATATAAGGAATTATCAAAATACAGGATGTTCCATTTAAAATAAGCCTGATACTGCACATTGAATGATCTAATAATGAAACTGAAAATTTTGAACACCCTGTAAAAAGATATTTGGTACTGAATGTCCAACTATTAAGATGTAAGAGAAAATTTGCTAAAATTTTTTATATCAATGAGTTATAAATTTTTCTCGAAATGTTCACATTTTAAAAAAAGTCAGCCTAACTCGGAACCCTCTGTATATAGGTATAGGGAACCATTATGAAGGAGTATTATATTTTTCAGGGGCAATCAGAAAATGCAATAAAATATAGGGTGTTCCATGAGAAAAAATATAACTTTGATACGCCACACACCCTGTATGTTTCAAAATATTTTCAAATTATAGTTCAAGTTGGAGTAAAATTTGTGATATAAAAAGATTTTCCAAAAAATTCATATTTTCTACGATATTTGTCCGGTCCCGGACTTTTGCTGAACTCTGTATGTATTGGGGTGCTTTTTTGGACTTATTTTTTTATTTGCGCTCTCAAGTCAAAATCTTGCTGGAAAAAAAATCCATGAAAATTTTGACTCTAAGTACCAAATCATTGAAATATTTCCCATTTAAAATACACGTAAACTTTGATGGTCTATTTTTTGAAGTTATTTTTAAAACGACTGGATTTATAGAGTTCCGTCAGTATGAGGACTTTTTTATTGAGAATTTCCATTTTTCATTAGATCCCTAAATCTTTATACTTTTCAAGATATTTTAAATATTGTTATCTACTGTTTATAATAAAAAAAATATTGAATTGATATGGTTTTCTTTTTTTACAGATTTCGCCGGTTTCGTTTCGGTTCATCGAATGCGATTTGCCAAAAGGTAGGAGAATGTTGTGACGAATAACAGAAATAGAAATAATTTTGCAAATAATAATAATTTAAATTTTAGGAACATTTTTCATTTAAACATTGAACTGTGATGGCAATCAATAATAATTATTTCCGGTTTGGTACTGTTTTTGATTATTTTCTTCTTATATCAATTTTTTATTTGAATATTTTTAAAATTCTGGATATTTATTTTTCATTTCTGTTATTCAGAAAGTATGCCTTGAACGTTTTTGCTATTTCACTTTCAATAATTCAATAAATATATTAAATACTGGAAACACCCCAGCAAGAGGATATTTTTATGTGGATTTTGTTTGTGTTTCTTCTTTTTCAGGTTAAGTTATTTTAGCGCTGCAACCATCTGTGAGCAAATCGGTCACTTCGGTTATAATACAAATCTAATATTTTTTTATTTCAATTGAAAAATTTTAAAGAATAATGAAAAATATTCACACAAAAAATGTTGTGAATATTAGAAAAAAATTGCTTCAAAAAATTTTCTCTCTAATTTGAAACCTTATTAAATTCAAAAATTCATTTTATTTATTATAGTATAATACAAAATGGAAAATTGATCAATAAATAAATTTTTTCTAAAGCTGAATTTAAATCCAGAGATATTTTAATAGTTTTTCTATACATTCATTCAGTCAGGCATATTATTATCCATTTTATTGTGAAATTATAATTTTTAAAATTTTAATTCACTCCCTAGGTAAGACCGATTGCTCTACACAATTCATCAAGGATAATTCAGGAAGATAAAAACAAAGGATTTTTGGTGCGATGTTCTGGGTGTCAATAGGTTAACCGTTTAACACAATTTAATATTTTCCATTTCAAGCTATAAGTTATTGCAGCAAGAGTAATGAAGTAATGAGTTAAAAAAATTTATAAACTCTATAATATAAAAAAGGAAAATTGCATCAGAAATCAATTTATATATATTTTGAGACCGCAATTTTTTTTCAAAATTTAAAACATTTATTTAGTCGAGCATATTTTTATATAAGAAAATGAATAAAAAAAATTATTTTTTCAACAATTTGACTATAAATCAGAAATATTTTAGGAAACTCAATTTTTTTCAATTTTAAAACATTTATTCAATTTGGCTTAAAAATTTCGTTAGAGAACTATTTTTTTTTAAATATTAAGACACCCCCAGAACGCACTCAGTACCTACCTACAACGACATCTTCAAGACAACAATTTATTATTTCGGGTGTTTCCAATTTCTTAAATATTTTATTATCTGAGAAATTTTTTTGTGGTTACACAAATTTTCAAATGTTTTGTGCCTGCATATATAGTATGAGTGATCACAGAAATTTCCTTGGTGACAATAAAGACTTCACTTCAAACTTATTTTCAAATTTTTAAAAACTCACCAGTACAAACTAATTTTTATACAAATTTAATATCTCTGAGATTTGTACTTAGTACTTTAAAACAAACACCGGTACTGGCTCGAGGTTGCTCTAACGTAGTGGACTTAGAGTCAGTATCATATAGGGAAATTATGTGATGTATGCCTTTGACTAAGAGATAAATGTGGTGGCAAATCGCCGGTCGGTAATTGGAAATGGTCGATTTCGGATTTAAGTGATGGTTAATGGTAAAAATGGCGCAGTTCAAATGGTATTGGTATGGAGATGGCGGCGTGGATGGTTCCAAATGTAAGTGTTTTAAATATTTTATTGTTTCTTGAGTCGCCACTGTTTACTACTATTTTATGTATAACCAATAATATAATACTTTAAAGCTGCTCATTGTCAGCAATGATACACTTTTATAAACATTCAATTTGTTGCTAAATATACAGTATGGTCTGAATAAAACGAATACATTTATCATTTCGTAAACCGGCTAAAGACGTATCTTCTCGAGATAGTTTGGCAATCTCAATGCGTATCCGTTCTTTGAGATCATTGGTAGTTTGTGTTTATTTACACTTTTCTTCTCAAGTATTGTCACAAAAAAAAGGAAATCAAGAGGGCTTTAGTCAGTCTATTATTGTTATCTCACACCTTCATTGTTGTATCGTGGATAGCCATTTCTATCTTATTTTTTTGGAGAAATTATAATGTTTAGTCACCATTTCATTCTCGAATTATGAGGGAGGGAAAGTCTGGAAACTGGAGCAGTTCCAGCATAAAAAATACTGTAAGAAAATCAAAAATATTGGAAAGAAAAAAAGCAAACTGAGTTTATAACGAAAATCATTGCGGTTTTAATAAACTGTGAAAATTATACTACACCAAGGAAAATGAAATTAACCATTCGGAAAATTTAGTTTGTTCAGGCTTGAAACATATTTTCAATATTTGCAATAAAATATTTTTTTTTAAGTTTATTATGAAGCTTAAGCTATTTAGCAATCGTAGTTTCACTTCGCAAGCGCTATTTATCTAAATGCGTAATTTTATTTTATTCGACAAGAAGTTGAATAATATAAAAATTATATTAAACGAAAAATATTTATATTAACTTATACCCGGTGCACCAGAACTTTGTATATAGAAAAAATAACACTTATAGTAATTAATGTACCTACAGGGTTATTCATTATAAATTTCCCACCCCCTATCATCGTTATTATTACTTTTAGAAAAAAATTGTTTGGTTACAGCTGATTTCTCCCAATATTCTATCAAAAGTTCAGTAGCGTGCAAATTTAAGGGGATACAAAAAATAATAGTTCTTTTTTAAATGGGACACCCTGTATATTTTCACATTTTTGGAATGGATTTTTTTTTTATTTCAAAAATATACAATATGTTACCCCTACCTTATACCGTTTTTGAGTTATGAAATGTAAATCTTAATTTTAGTAATTACTGTAAATATGAAAAAGATAATTTATTAAAGTAAACTATGAAAATGACAACTAAAATGTTTGATAAAGGACATTTTTCATATAAATTGATTAGAATGGTTCCCAGTGAGAAAGAAAAAGTCAAAATATATACCTATACAAAACAGAATACAAAGATTTATTTAAGAGAATTTATGAATAATAACTTATAAAAGATATTCGAGATGTCCACCATTATTGTAAATGCATAATTGATAACAACTTCTCATATTATTTATAATAACATTGCAGATGAATCCATTATTTTCATTTAGTTTGTTAATTTCAAGTGGAATCCTTGCTTTAATCACTTATATATAATTATTATTAATACAATCTTCCACCTATCTGTAAACCATTTTAATTACTTTATTAGAAAAATGTAAATTATCAAATAAGTATTAGTTGTCATTTTCATAGCTTACTTTGATAAATTATCTTTTTCATATTTACAGTAATTACTAAAACTCAGATTTTCAACATTTCATAACTAAAAAACGGTACAAGGTAGGGGTGACATATTATATATTTTTGAAATAAGAAAAAAAAGTCCATTCCAAAAATGTGAAAATATACAGGGTTTTCTATTTAAAAAAGAACTATTATCCCCTTAAATTTGCACGCTACTGAACTTTTCATAGATTATTAAGAGAATTCAGCTGTTAAAAATTGAATAGATGAGGCTTTTACTTGATGTAGATCCATAGTAAGTTATGAAATCAAACAATTTTATTTTGTAAAATCTACATTGTAATTTTTAAATTTAATTACAATGTAGATTTTACAAAATTAAATTGTTTGATTTCATAATTCAGCTGTAACCAAATTTCTTTCACACGATACTTTTTTTTCTAAGAGTAATAAAAACGATGATAGGGGGTGGGTAATTTATGATGAATAACCCTGTACATATAACCATACATACATATAACCACTAAATAGCCAATTGGTGATCCTGACAGGATTCCTGAATTAAAAATTTGTATGTGTAAGTGAGAGAGATGGTCCATTAACCACAGGAAATATGGAGAAATAAAATTCAAATTGGAATGTTTTCCTGGAACTTGAATGAAATGGTATTGAGCCATATATGATTAATTTAGTGTTCGTATTGTATTCAACTACAGACTCAGCTGCATTCGAACATCAAGCTTACCTCCTAAATTCAACTAGTACTTAGTATTGTATTCGAATAATAATCGTAGTAGAAATTAGTTGAAGCTGTATGGGCATATTTGGTGCGAGTGCGGAGATTATGCTCGCAAAGACCAT
The DNA here is from genome assembly GCA_910591675.1 of Galerucella calmariensis. NCBI lineage: Eukaryota > Metazoa > Arthropoda > Insecta > Coleoptera > Chrysomelidae > Galerucella > Galerucella calmariensis. Next base: position 38,078 of record CAJUYG010000678.1, on the reverse strand, counting down.
TCAGAACTTTTGAGGACAATCTGACGTCAGGACAAACTTTGTTAAGCGGTTATTAACAGCTTCGAGGCAGGTGTATTCAGTTTCAATGTATGGTGAATGTGACAGTTCAGTTTATTATTAAATTCTTGTGATAAAGGTGTTCGCCAAAAACTTGTTTTAGCTTCCAGTTACCACTCGTAAAGTTTGTACAAGTGGAAACCGGACGACTACAGGAATAAATATTGCTTTAACGTTCGCTATTGTCTGTTAAATTTACATGGAAATGTATCTATAATAAACCTACTCTATGAATGTCTCTAGTAATATTAATTTTCTATTTATCTTGAATTTTCTCTTTAATGAACCCACACTATGAATGCTTCTATTCAGAAGCTCTGATACATTCTTTGAAGAACTTATTTTTATTTTTTGATCGACGCTGCTACCACGTCGAAACGTTTTGTGTAAATTCACTCAAAAATGTCAAACTTCACGACAAAAATATCCCAAGTGCCTCTGATAACAACGGTTTGCGTAGTGCGGGTAGACATATAAAGTAGTCAAAAATCCGAAAAATCACTCGAGCGCGTCAGATTTTCGGAAGGGGTGTTAAGTAGGCCTAAAGGAAGCTCCCTTTAAAAAAACTGACGATTTCAGCGTGACGATAAGTTACGACAAATTTTTGAAAATGCAAAAAAGTTCTTTTGAAATACTCGAGCGCGTCAGATTTTCATAGGGGGGGTTTATCTCGGTATCCTCAAAGCATATTTTCTTAATCTGACAAAAATGTTGGTGGGTTCTCTCAATCTAACCGAAAAAGGTTTTTTGTTTCTGGACGGCATATTTCTGCTCAGTCTGTATTACATGTTGCTTCAATTCTTCACTTTGTTTTGCTTACGGTACGTCTAAAAAACAATTTGAGGATCAACAGGCTATTGAATAATATAAATAAATGAAACTGTACATGTTAATAATACTTAATAATACTTTTTGTATACAGATACGCGTAACTTTTTCCGAGTCCACGAAAATTGTCGAGAAAAAAACGGGTGTTTGAGTTTTCATGATGCTTTAAGTCCAAAAATGTAGGGAAACCTTCTTTGTGTAAAGTAGAAATACCTTTTTTTTTTATTTAAACTTTTTTTCTGTAAAATGTATCGTTCGCGACTTATATGCCGCAACGCGTTTTTCGGAAGACGAAATGGCTCCCCCACACTTCCGGTCATGCGGACACCGGCAGATTTTGTATTTTTAGTAAGTCTTAGATTATATTCTTCAAAATAAAAAAAATCAAATCGCGCTCGAGAATGCCGGATTAACGTTTTTTTACAATTTCGCGACCCTATAACTCGGAGGCGTCAAGGACTTATAATCAGATTTGTTGAATTCAGTAAGATCAACCCCCAATATCTTAATCTGACGCGCTCGAGTATATCAGACTATCGATTTTTTTTACTAATCTGATAGTCTATCCTAGGCGCGCGTCACTACATAGCTAATACTTTTCAAAGTTGTTCTATTATGTCTAAGGTATTTCTCATATCTTAAACTGCCACGCTCGAGTATTCCCGAAAAATCCCCTATTCACCTCCCTAACAATATGGTTTTGGTCCTTTTGTATAGGTACATAAGAGTATTCATTTTGGAGAATAGTGATTTACATAACAAGTCCGAAAAATACTGTTTTTTAGACCAGTAGACAAGTCTACGGCTCGTTCTGGAATCTTATCTACTCGTCCAAAAAAATAGTTTCCGCAAAGTTATCAAATATACCTTCTAAAAATAGTGCACTCTCCCTACAAATCTGTAGTTTTCTTGTACTAATTTTCTCTAAATTACCGTTAGTCAGGTAATGTAACTTTATCCCAATCAAATCTCCCCAGAAACGGTTTGTTTTAAAAGAACAAAAATATAAGAAGCAATAAATTTTTGAGGTTCATCCCGTTTAAAACCATATTATCGCGCGAAATTTTAACTCCGCAAATACTTACGATTTACTTTGCATAGTTGATAGTAACCAATTTAATTCCTAAACACGTTCCAGCAATGTGATATTATCATTATGCTCTGGATATCACGGAAGTTTAAGGGCGAACTCCTTAGTACTGGCTTAGAATAAATATCGGTTAAGATTGAGGCTTTTAAATTTTGGAAAATATTCAATATTTAACGAATTGAATACATTGTTTGTATACGATGAAGAAATTGCAATAGTGGAAGATTTTTGTTAATTTGTATATCGTAATTCACAAGGAGGTGACCTATAAGATATTTTTTATATACTCCTCATCTATGTTTCTGCACAAAAGATCTAGGCTAATGAGCAAACCTATTATCCATCTATTTTGGAGCTAGGTTTTTAGTCTTATCAGGCTCTTGGTAAAGCTATCCAGGTATTTGAAGCATTCGTTACCTTGAGGAATAATTCAGATAGTGCGTTCCAATATCTTCGCAGAAACTGCATGTCCCTTTGTCCACTTTACCCATCTTACAAAAATGGTAATTGAGTCAGCAGTGTCCCATGGGAATTATTGTGATTACTCTGAGATCATATTTGTGTGGCTTCGAGAAAAATACCCTGTCTTTGCCTGTAATATTTTTGCTGTAGGCTGTACAAAGTTCCTTTTCACATTTTTGAAATTCTTATGCGCTGGAAAGAAGCTGTTATATGTATATATTTTTCAATTGTCTGCTTTGACAAATATTATTAAAAAGTCTCGCAATTCACTCCATAAAATCGGAATTGCGGAATTTTGTTTTTCAAATCCACTCATGTGACATGCTGAAACTGAATAAATTTCAACGAAAACGTCCATTTTAATAAAATATCCAGATTGTTTAGTCTCCTGTCTCATTAACATAAAATAAAGTTAACGAGAATCTTTCTGTAGGTATCAGTTCAAAACGTCTTCCTACTGATTTTTCATTATCTTGTCTCTTTCGAATTCAGTTGAACATAATTAGATGTCTAGGATAAAGACTACCTAATTTATCTAAATTTTTTCGAGTTGAAACAAGACAGATATTTCAAATAAGAGAAAACGGACGATCCGTGTAATGAAAATTCTAAGTAGATGAGAAAGCTCACTTTAACCACGACAAGACATTTTAAATGACACAATTGCAAGGAAATGTTTTTTTTTCTAGAAAACCTTTCCTTTCTTTCTCTTTCGAAATAATTTATTGTTTTTGTCGAGAGGTAATTTCGACATTAGTTAGTTCTTTTAATCTTTTGGATGGCTTTTATTTTGGAGCAACTGAAAACTGCCAAAGATTTTATTGCAAAATTCTGTAAGAAAAACATATAATTAGCAAAGGATGAGGGGGAAGGAAACTGCTACATTTTGAAGGACAGATTAGTCAGTAAGAGGTGTATAACATAAATTGTGAAACTCTATATGTAGTACCTAAATCCTTTGAATTAAATCTTTTGAAAGTACTCGAGGTAAATAGAGACAAATATTCAGGTTATCTTCGTAACGACCGGCCATTTTGTTGTCTTGTTGTTGTCTAATAAATATTCCTAGGGTGGAAGAGGCAGTACGCCTGAAGAGGATGACAGCTGCCGTAGGGAAGGAAAATATTGGAAGAATTAGGTAGAGCCGGGAAAAAGAAAAGATCTGACCATTGGAAAGATCTAGTAGGGCTTATACAATCAAAGACTCTTCTGGGTGACTACAACCTGTTGAGATCAAATGAAAGCATAAGTCAAAGTAAAACTGCACTAAGAGTTTCGAAAGGTATCCTAACAAGACATTGTCGCCTAAATGCGCACTTGAAAAAGCTCAAAATAGTGGAGGAAGAAGAATGCAGATTTTGTGGCATGGAAGAAGAAACCTCAATCCACATACTTTCCAACTGCACATTACTTCAGAATCCTAGAGCACAGCACCTGGGAGATTACTGGATAGAAGAGGAACATTTAACTAAGTTGAAGCCTGCAGACATCCTAAAATTCCTCCGGGAAAAAGGACTAAAGGAGTAGAAGTGAGGGGGCACAATAGATCTTTTAGGTTTTAGTGAATGTCACCCCAAAATACATACATACATACATAGGGAAAGGGAAATAATATTTTCTATGCCGTCACTACCACTGATTGTCAGTCTTTAAAAAAATAAATACATTTGTCGGAACAACATAACCTTAAGACACTTTTCTACCTGACGAATCGTCTGCTCCCATAGAGGTCGGACGATTGCCGATTTTGCATTAAATTCATAAATTCGATTTTGCCGTTGGATGTATGTATATAAATTTCCAAGCAGTGAATATCTAGGTTCATATTTCCGTATTTTTCTACTGTTGTACAGAATGTCGACTTGTTTTTATTGGGATAGAAGATTAGATTGAAACGGAAATCACAAATCACTTGCTTCGTTTAAGTGAAGTTGTTTCGGTGGACAGTGGACAATCTAAAAGATTGGTTATAAATCAAAGCAATGGTCTCTTATATATATTTTTGTGTCCTGAGATTCTGGAACGGATTCAAAACTTGGTGCTTGGATAGTTTTTTTTCAATATAAATTGTGTGAAATTTGTCTGTTATATATTAGAATGAAGTTTGAATATAACGAATAGCTTTTTTAAGAGTATTTATTATTGAAACGTGACTTCAATAACAATGGATTTTTTGGGTCACAGTGAGTGCCACACCAATATACAAACATACATAGGTATACTACAATAACCTCAATGCAATTAAATTTTTATCATTTTTTAGCTATAATTCATATAGATACAAAGTAAAACAAATTTCAGCCTTAGTTTTCACGATTTATAGTGTTGCAACAATTGCAAAGATTGTTCCTCCAACAGCTTGAACTTTCTCCAGGTCCTTAAACAAACAGCCCTTTATATTTTTCACAGTTTATCATGATTCAATGGATGCGAATTTCCCGAATATCTTATACGCAGTGAGTGAACTCTACTTTTCCATACTATACCGAATCAATTTTGAACAGTACCCTTCACTAGATATTTCTTCAGTGTTTTTTCTGTTCAATAAGCATATCTTTTTGCACAAATCACCTATTTTATCAGAGCTAAAATCTGCTTCTTTTGAGGTCCCACAGCTCTTCTTCGTTCCTCCAAAATACGTCTTCGGATTGTAGAGATGTGAATTTTCACTCCAGCCCTTATCAAGTCCTGTAGGTCATCGATTGTCTTTCTGGGGTTCAGCTTGCTGGCACTTCTCGAAAAAAAGATAACAGATCTGGAAACAAATATCAGAAAAGGAACAAATTATCACCGCGACTCGATTCTTAATTTTCGCAGCCAGATACATTCTCTCCTTTCCTTTTTTTTATTATATAACTCGAATATTTACAATCTGCTTCTTACAGAGCATTAAGTAAATTGGTTGAGGGGCTTGGAAGGGAAACACTCATTAGTGTTTGCCATATTTTTTGTAGTCTTCTCGCATTAGGTTCAATTTTGTATAGTTCTTGAATTAGGCGGTTGTCATTGTTGGTGATTCTGTCCCTGTAGCTGGTGGCTATTTTTTGAATTTCTTCCGTAACAAACGGAATGTTGAGGTCTGTATGGAGAGTTCTATTGCTGATACATGGTGCATCTGCGATTGATCTGAGTGCCTTAGACTGAAATCGTTGTATTGATTTAATTCTGGTTGGTTTAGCACATCCCAAAAGCTGTACTCCATATGACCAAATTGGTTTTAAGATTGCTTTATAAAGAAGAATCTTGTTGCTTAACGACAGTTTTGATTTACGGCCGAGCAGCCAGTACATGTGTCGAAACTTGATGTCCAACTGTTGACGTTTGGATTCGATGTGTGTCTTCCATGTAAGTTGTCGATCTAAGTGCAGCCCAATGTACTTTGCTTCTGTTTTGACAGGAATAGGTATATTATTCATTTTAGGGGAGGGGCAGTTGCCATGTCAAGTTGTAAATATAACTTGTACTGATTTGGTTTGGTTGACTTTTGTTCTCCATCCACTGTACCAGTCGTTGAGGAGGTTAAGGTGTCGCTGGAGGTTTTCTGAAGCTCTATATGGGTTTTCTTCTACTGATAGTACTGATAAGTCATCATCAAAAGATGCTATAGTAGTGTTTACGGTTTCGGGTATATCAGACGTATAAATAAGGAAGAGCAGTGGTCCCAGAACGCTACCTTGGGGAACGCCGGATTTAATTGGGTGTATTCCTAAACTCCAAAAATGTCTTAAATGATTCTATATTTTCCAATTAAACGTCTTCAACTACGTAATAATAGTATATTCTTCAACAGAAAAAACTTCCAGTGAGGATCGAACCTCGATCGTACGCACCATAGTCAACCACCACTATGCTATAGAGCATAAGATTTATAAAAATATAAAGAGTAAATATATATATGTAACTCATATTTTTAATCGGAACCCTTACATTTATGAATGAAATTAATTTCGGGAGGCGTACATATTCACTATAGCTACTGTTTGTCCATTTTTTTTCTCTTATAATACGTAAAATTATGTTTTTATAATTATTTTGACGTTTCAAACGACGCGCTGTCAGAAGCGATTTGCGTTCTTAGGTATTTGACGTTTTAAAGATACGATTTGATTTATTCATTTTAATTAATTTTAGCGTGAATAGAATGTGATTGGCTAATGATAGTGAATTCTTTTTATTATTCACTGGTGTGAAGAATTTATATCATTATGCAGCTAAGTGTAAAAATAATTTGTGCGTTATTATTTAGTCTTGGAGAAAGCAATATTTGTGCCTTTCTACGCTCCAAACAAAATTTTATTAAACTATTTCTCATTCATGAAAAAAAAGCACCACTTTATGAACTAGTTGCATGAATAATTATTATTCCAATTCATTAACGTGTAATAACGTTATGCAAAGCATAGTCGAGCACAAACGTGTAATTCTCCTTGTATCAAAGCTTGACTAACTTCAATTATCTAGTTTTAATTACAAGGTAGCATGTTGTTGATACTTAATAAGTTAATATCCAATTTAACTTTGAGCTAAGTCTTGTTTACTTAATAATAATCAGAGATCATGTTACATACAGCACGTTTTTCTTTCTAATTCCAACGACTGCGTAAAAAAATACTGATTTCATTTTATTGATCAAGCGGCGGTACGTAAATTTGGTAGAATAGAGTGGCTCTGACAGATTATTTATACAGCAACGAATGTCCTAACGACTTTTGCTGACAGGTATTATCCGGGAATATATACATCAGCAAAACAATTTAGTGCACATTTTTAAATGGAACAAAAGTTTCGGTTAAATTTTAATTTGTTCAGTAAATTATTATTTCCCAAATGCTGTTGTCAGAACGGACAATGACAGGAAACTTGATTTTATCTTATTACAATGGGCTCGTTTCATGAGTTTTAATGAAAATGTCACAAGATATATTGGGTCTCAACTAAGTATTTGCAACTAATAACGCCACTCTACGATTTCAAATTGAAATTGAAAAAAATATTGAAATTTGAATTCCTGTGGTAGACTGTGGTAGGCTAGAGCCAATGACAAACAAGGAGATTCTGCGCTGTTGTCAGGAGTGAAAACTTTATGAGTAGGCTAGTTTTCTTTTTTCTTTTACATCTGTTAAACAGAGACGCAAAGTACTGTCAAAACGTACTCTTTCAAATGATGCTCTCATAATCGGGTGCTTCTTATTAAAAAAGGTAACACTCGCGTAGTCAAAGAAATTTGGAAATATATATATTAAGCTGTAGTTTTCGACATGACGCCTTCAATGTAGGAGATAAAATGTGACGATGATAGTGGAGTTATAAAGAAATAGTTTGTTCCATTAAAAACTTAAATGTAAAATCACTTTTAACATAGGAGGCAATGCTGTAGTGAGCGTTAAAGAAAAAACATTCCACTGTACATTGAATGTACCTATACTTATAGAATGAAAGAAAAAAAAAACTTTAAATCTCTAGTATTACCGATTTAATAAAAATTAAATGTTCTCTATGTAGGTTGAGTTGTTTGAAAAACATGTGATATAACACACACGCATAAATTGCGTTACCCTAGAATTCCGAAGAATTCGAAGCTCGATTTAGTTCAGGATTGCTTATTCTTTTTTTTTAGGGGATTTTGAGTGCCTCCTAAAACAATAACAAATGCCATAACCTACAAATGTTTTGTTTATGTGGCTTATTGTTTTGTGTGTTTATTGATTTCCGGATTTGATTGAAGTATTTGTGGTAGTGTTTTTTATTAGTTTTATGTCTTTGAAAAGGTAAATAAACAGAAGCACACTTTCTACTATAAAATAACACAAACAACTACTGAAAACTGAACGTGGATGATGTAAATTGACAATTGTCAAATTCTTCTAGTTGACTTTCACTTTCAGGGCCGTGCGGTGATGTTTTTCAGGGTGATGCATGCCTCCCAACTGCCGCCACTTATTTTGAATATTTCAAAATTGAGATAAAAAAACATGGAACAAATCCACATATCTTTATTTTCAAAATATAAATAATAATGAATAGTCTAAATTCTGAGTTTATTTAAAAATGAGTATTATCAGCAAAATTAAAAGCGGCGTCTTATTGTGAGAAATCATAAATCATGAAAGATGATACTCTACCTTATTGGTGCCCATAATAAAAGTCTTTTTCTCAATTAAAATCGTCGGCCCGCAAAAACAAGGATGGTTTGAATATTGACCCAGTTAGGTTTGTGTTGAACATTGATATAGCTATAATTATGTTACCTATTAGGTATAATAACATAAATTATTTTCTGATGTAATAACTTTGTTTGCGGAAAAAGTTAAAATTTAAGTTCCAAATCAAAAACAGAGGCATGAATAATTTTTATCTTCGCTCTCCTAATGCCACAATTTTGTAAGGCCGCCTCATGCAGTTTCCTCCCTGCTTCATAGTGCCGCACGGCCCTGTTCACTTTGTCCTAATCAACTTGGATAGTCAAGTAAGATTTAACAACACAACGTACTTTGAATCTGGCAACAATGCTAGTATTTTTTATTTAGAATATATCACTTTTCTTAGTTTTTATAAATATTGTTATTGAGCAAAACTGAACAAAATGCCTTCTACATACAGCCTGATATTTGATTTTTAATTCTGTTAAATCATCTCTATTGATTGCTGCTAACCACATTTCTCTACGCTTCTTACTTAATGCATTCTTGTGCACAAAAAATGTGTTCTTCAAAACAGCTGGGACCTTAAAAAAGCTTACTTGGTTTCGGTTTGAACGGCTCCCACAACCGACTACATAACAAGTTGTTGGCATTTTGAAGTAGGTGTTTGACTCCCAAAATCCGTAAGCATAAAAGTTAAATACTGCAGGTGATATCTTCCAATTCAAGCAAGTGAAATTTTAATGCCAGCAATTTCATAAAAGTTCCACTTTCATTATAATATTGTATATGTTTTAGTCAGAGTGTACTTACCCGTAAATATTGAATAATAATTTTTGATAGTCTAAAGACCACTAACAAAAAAATAATGTTCTTATATATCCTGATATACCCAGCTCAAAAGTTTTATAAAACTGAACTTTTTATTGTATATTATTAGTATGAAGACACCAAAACAAAATAAAAGCACCTTTCTCCAAAATAAACACTTGTATACCAAATGTATACCAAAATCCACGGTCTACAATGTATTAAATCACATTTGTTTGCCCTGTGTCACCATATTGAATTTTATTTGACAGGTCTAATTGGTTTAATTAAAGCGGTTTATTTAAATCTGAAAAGATTCTTGAAACTAAATTACATAGATATTAATAACTTTTTGAGATAAATATCGTTATCATGGAAAAAGATAGGTTATTCTTAATCCTCCTGATATGAATTCACTTGGTAATTCATACCCATGAAACTAGCCCATTCAACCGATAAACTAGATACTTAACTTACCATGGAACTTTGTTACGATGAAAATATGTTAAAAATTTTGCTAGTTCTCTGATTCACTTTTATCACAATTATAAAGCTTTCTGAATTATTGAAACGTTTCAAAAAAGGAGACTATTCATTACCTAACAAATAAACTTCATAAAAGTAAAAGCATTTTCTTCTCTTTTCTCCTTTTCCTTTTATGATCATAAATAAATCTATCCACGTATTTATCACGGCATTGGTTCTACTCTCCACACACAAAAACACGCGTGAAATGATTCCAATTCGACAGTCTTGCTAACAATCAAAAAAGAAAAATACCCAAAACATGTTTCTCGCAACCCACTACTGTCTAATTTATTGAGAAACATCTGGAAACAAACAGAAACTACGAAACAGGAAACCTTTCTGCCTTGATACACGTATATTTATGGAAAACGGGGTGGTTTCACACGCCATTTATCATTTGTTGGTAGCAAAAGTGGCTTGCGAAAGAGCAGTGGCTAATTTATCAGCCTTCACCACTGAATTTGAAGAACGAGGGGGAGACTGAGAAACGGACCTGTAGTCACTCCCTTTCCACTGCACTGTAGATAATAAACAAGCGATAAAGGGCAATAATTTGGGAATAATGGGATGATTTATTGTGGAAGGGTAGATTATCACTGTTGTCATATTGTCGCTTCGTTTGTTGCCAGTTATTATTGAATGGATTTTAAAAGGCATTAAATTTGTCTTTATTAACTTTACTTGCTGCTTTTTCGGAAAATTGTGATTATTGGAAAAATCATTCCAGTACTTTGTCACAAATCACTGGTTCTCTCCCATTTGAACTCCAAAATTGTTCATATTACCAATTTAGCCAGTTGAACAGCTCTCTCAATTCCGAAGCGTTTCTGTACATATATCATAACTTCAACAATTCTCATAAGTTTAATTATGTTTTTCCCATTTCAACTGCGAACTATTACAATAAATCGTTTACATTCAGCGAGTTATAATTCGATATCAAATGTTTCTGTTCGCATTTCAACTTGAAATATAAAACTCAAATACTCTCGCAGTACAACTCCAATGGACCAAGAGCATTGAATTATTCGATAAAGTTTTCGGTAGCTTGCGAAATTAATTAGTTTCAGTAGAGAAATATTAAACAAGAGTGTAATGAGCTAGTTTTCGAAAAGCACTCCACTAGAAGCTAATTTACGCTTCACTATGATATCGTTTTACGAACGAGGACTGGTAGCTGAAATAAATATTTTAGTATTTAACATTTAACATAAAAATGCGGGGCGTCGACCTATCACTGTAGTGGAACGTCTACGTCTGATACAATGATAGAGTGATATATTGTTTACTGGTCTTCATCTTCATCTCTCCTGTCATCTTTTGTATCATTTTTCATGTCTGTCTGATCCCATTAAGGATGGCATATTGACCCACCCCAAAATCGTTCCTCTTTTTGAACCTAGTGCCTCATACTTAGATAATATGTCGCAGTCTTGAGCTTTAGACCACAAAATCTGCAGCTGGACTCTCCGCTATACAGCCGATTCCTATAGTTAGGGAGGCGAGGTCGCTAAATGGCGACATTCTCGAGCGCCATCGATACCTATCAAAATCGAAAGATAAAGTTATTTCAAAAAGAAAAACTCGTATGGTAAAAACCATTTAAGCGGTGGGTATGGCGTGTGAAAAATGTGAAAAAAAACAGTTACTTGGGCATTCTCGAGCGCGTCAGATATTCATACCACGTATGCCCCAAAAGTGCCTCTGATAACAACGGTATACTAATCTGCCGGTTTGCGTGGTGGGGGTAGGCTGTCAGATTTTCGGAAGGGGTGTTAAGTAGGCCCCAAGGAAGCTCCCTTCAAAAAAACTGACGATTTCGGCGAGACGATAAGTTACGACAAATTTTTGAAAATGCAACAAAAAAGTTCTTTTGAAATTCTCGAGCTCGTCAGATTTTCATAGGGGAGGTTTATCTCGGTATCCTCAAAGCATATTTTCTTAATCTGACAAAAATGTTGGTGGGTTCTCTTAATCTGACCGAAAAAG
>CAJUYG010000678.1:11205-25774 GCA_910591675.1 Galerucella calmariensis | reverse complement strand
CCACTCCACGGTCCTGCTCCTGTACATTTCCCAGTATTTGAGCTGTGTGTAGATAAGGTCACACCTTGAGAAATCTAGACCTTTCTGTTAGGTATTCAAAGCTTTCATACTATTCGAAAGAAAAACAAAATAAAACATTCAAGGGGTATTTATCAAATTTCCAACAATGAATAATGTTCTATGTTTCGACGACCCTGCTTTATGGATTTAAAGAAAGTAGGTACTTCGGAAACCAGATATATGACAAATGATATGATTAATTTCGAATTTCTAAACGAGTTTATGAACAAAAGCTGATTTGACTGTCAAACAGCCTTACAACGTTTGTAAATGACAAGTGTAAATATAATTTCAAACTGGATTAAACTGTTAAAATCAATAATTGTAATATCGGTTTTATTTTGTTTTGTTTACCGGCCATTTATCAATTTCCTGTTTATCATTAATCAAAATGAAAATGAAAAGTTTACTGATTAAAAGATAATAATTATTGTTTGATGAAATATTAAAATATCATTATTAACATTTTGAATTGGAATGTTTTATTGGTTTTTCCGATTAAATGTTGGTATTTCGATACAATCAACAAATTATTTAATTCTGCATATGCGGTACAAAATAATTATAGGAAATTTAATATTAATTATATTAACAATATGAATACTTGGATATTTATGTCAGTTCATAACGTCAAATTGAAAAACGTGTCCACCCTATACCAATTTCAAACAACTGATACACTTTTATTTTTACCTACGACCCCCCCTGTAATCAGTCAATAACACACAGTCGGTATCAATGTAATGACGTCTATTACGCATTGTAAAAAAAACGCACAGCTGTAAAGTAAATCGCACGGCTTCCCTAGCAGCATCTTAGCAACTGTCAATAGACGTCACCATTTTATTCAAAATGTACTGTTTGAAAACATTCAATACGGCCATGTTTAACTATGAAAAGCCCAAAGGGCTAAGTATATGTATTGATTATAATTGAAAAATGGACGTTCGATTATCAACAATATATTAATAATGATTAAACGTTAGTTCTTTAATGTGCTTCTTTCATTGGTAATAGAGTAATTGAGATGAAGTTTACCAAGCACCTCTAATTATGTAACTGTTATTTCTTATGCTTCTTATAAAAAATACAAGTACAAGTAGGTCGTAGGTAAAGTATAGTACGTAACTCGTGTTGTAGAGCATTTTACGCACTCACGGAATTACGCACTCGCCGCTACGCGGCATCGTGCGTAAATTTTCCATTCGTGCGTAAAATGCTTCTTACCACACACGTTACGTAATATACTATTATTTAAACACATTGAAGTGACATTCACTGAGACTTAAAAGATCCATTGTGTACTCTCACTTCCACTTTGCTCCTGAGGAAAGTCTCGGAGACCAGTAGCTCCTTCACTCCTTTTTACCAGAGCAATTTTATGACATCTTCAGCTTCTTTGCTAGTTCATCTACTAATTTATTTCCTTCCAGTGTGCTGTGGAATCCACAGCAAGGTCCCACGACGAGTTGAAACTATATGTATATTGCAAATTACTTATAGTAAAATCATGAAAATTTCTACGTTTTGGTTTTCAAATGCGATCTTTTCAACTAAAATATTTTTAAAGATGGTAGACTTATGGTTCTACCGGAAGTCGACTGTAACTTTGTTATTTTGAATAAAACACCCTGTATATTAATACATTTTTGAAATCTACGTAAAATTGAAGTATACTTTTGGAAACTGGAAACTGGAAACTTTTTTCGAAAAATGCATATTTTTTGAGTTATTGATGTTTTTGGAAAAAAATTTGACGGTTGCAGATCCTTACGAATTATTTTTTTAAGAGGATACCCTTAAAGATACGAAAATGGTTTCTGTTCGGTTGCTTTTAGCAAGGTCAGACCTATTTGAATCTATGTTGAAAATTTTTTCATCTTATACAGGGTGTGTATAGAAAGTGTTCAAAGTTTAACTTCATAAATATCAAATTTCTTAATTTTTTTAAATAGATCCACCCGATTTCTTCTATTTTAATGCATTCAGGGGTAGAAAATAAGGCAAATTCATGTATACTTTCCCATACCTAAACCTTACCGTTATCCAGATATTAAATTTTTCTGTAAATTTTAAGAGATGCAGGATATATTACTGCAAATAAAGCACATATTATGTTCTTGTAACAACTTTGCCATATTTACCATGTATTAAAAGCAAATTTACACAATCTTTTTTATTTCTTAGTGCTTGTATCAGCGGGTCAAAATAAAACACACACCTGCATCTCTCAAAATTTACAGAAATCATTCTATATCTGGATAACGGTAAAGTTTAGGTATAGGAAAGTATACATAAATTGACCTTATTCTTTGCCCCTGAATGCATTAAAATGGAAAAAACCGGGTGGTTCTATTTAAGAAAATGAAGAAATTTGATATTTATGAAGTTAAACTTTGAACACTTTATAAACACACCCTGTATGAAATGAAAAATTTTTCAACATTGATTCAAATACGTCTGACCTTGCTCGAACCAACCGAACAGAAACCATTTTTATATCTTTAGGGGTATTCTCATAAAAAAATAATTTACAAGGGTCTGCAACGGTCAAATTTTTTACAAAAAAATCAATAACTCAAAAAATATGCATTTTTCGAAAAAAACTTTTCAAACAAAACTATACTAAAATTCCACGTAGATTTCAAAAATGTATTAATATATAGGGTGTTCTATTCAAATTAACAAAGTTGCAGTCGACTTCCGGTAGAACCGGAAATCTGCCATCTTTGAAAATATTTTAGTTAAAAAAATCGTATCCGAAAACCCAAACGTTGAAATTTTCATGATTTTACTATAAGTATTTTGCCATATACAGATAGTTTTAACTCGTCGTGGGACACGTATACTGTTCTCGCCTAGTTCATTGAGTTTGCCCAGGCATTCCCACACCATTTTGCAACTAACTACTACACAAGAGCTGCTTGACCATCCGACATTATGATAATCCCTTGCCTTTTATATCTTTTTTCTACTAACGTGCGGAAAGTGAATCTTTTCCGCACTAAAAAGCGTGCGGAAAGAGTCACTTTTCCGCACTAGTGCGGAAAGTAAATTTATTGACATTTGAGGAATATACTGACATTTGAATATTCAAAATATGTATTTTGTATATCCAAGTTTACCAAATGACTGAAAAATTAAGAAATTTATTAGAATTCTGCTATAATTTTCAATAAAGAGGAACGCGTACGCTTCAATAATTTTTTAATGGCTGGTATAAGCCTCATCAAATGATTGTCAAATAATAATAATTATCTGACATTTCTCATATGTCACTTTGAATCAACATAGCAACAAATAAAAAAATAATCGTCAGTCAATACTCTACGTTATCAAAACCAATTTTACCGTCGCAGCTTTTTCTAAGAGATAATTTATCCATAGAAGAAAAAATAGTGTACCTAACACGTGCGTAAAGTGACTTTTCCGCACGCATCTGCAATAGCGTGCGGAAAAGTATCACTTTCCGCACTAGTTAGGTAAACTACTATTGTCAATATTGAACTGGGCATACTCTCTTGAAAGATGGAGTTTTTCCCAAGCTTTCAGAGTGCTTTTTTCCCGGCCTGTACACTCCTACTGCTTTTAAGCCTTCTGTGTACTGTACATAACAACCCCACTATGAGTCCACAGGAAATTATGCTTCCAATACTATTTTTTTTACACCATAAATAGAAGATAGGAATTTTCAATTTCCATACATACAAACTCTGACTACATACATACAATTTTTCTCGTTAAACGCTGGAAACGTTTCGTGTTTCTTAAAAACGATCACATTTATCACACTTCGACACCAATAACATATAATTTTAAAAGTGACTGTGGTGGGTATTTATTATGTGGAAAGGAACACCCCAAACACGGCTCTACACTTAGTTCACGATAGCTGCACTCCAATATTATTTTTATTGTAGGCAGCACTGAGGTGAAAGACAAATTTATTCAAGTAACGTTGTGTAAAAATGTTGACGGTAATGGTTTGAAAACATGCTCATAAAACGATAGATATTTCTCACTTGTTAGTTCCCATATTGTTGTTTTTCGGATGGCAATATTTTATGCAAAATTTGTTGCCTATCTAGTAGTAACTAATCAACTGAGTAGAGCATACATATTATAGGCCAGACGATAGGGGTAACAACTACAA
This sequence comes from Galerucella calmariensis, assembly GCA_910591675.1. Classification (NCBI taxonomy): domain Eukaryota; kingdom Metazoa; phylum Arthropoda; class Insecta; order Coleoptera; family Chrysomelidae; genus Galerucella; species Galerucella calmariensis. The sequence goes on along the minus strand of CAJUYG010000678.1, from coordinate 21,561 downwards.
GAAATTAGCAATACGGCTGATTTTTTTTTCATAAGTACCTTGAAGTGTGTAGATTAATATACAGAAAAGTTTACCAGTCTATCGTTTTCCCAAATTGGAAAAAAAAATCAAAAAATTTTTTTTTTCCGAAATTTTTCAATATTTCGCGCTGGGGGAAAGGTAAAAAAAAATAAAAAAATACCACCGTATAGAAGGAGTGTTTTGCAACAAAAAAGGTGTCTTGCGTTTCTTTCGTCCGAGCAATGGTTTGTCCGGAAAAAATTCGGTAAACTAAGTATGTGCTCCGCATCCGCGCGACTCTATTTTCTGAAGCGCGGCGGGGTACATTATAAACTATTGTACAGTTATAATGTAGATATAAATAATTGTAATACGGCGTTTTGAAGAGGAAAGTGTCGGCTTTAAGATGGCATTTTTTTGTCATAGCACATAATCATTTTTAGAAAATTACTTATATATAATATAAATATTATATTCTAATAAAAAACCAAGTATCTCAATGAAAAATATATTATATAATAAGGGGGCACTGAAACAATTTTCCGAAGGATGGAAACTGTTATTTAGGAGGTCTGTCCCATAGATAAAATGTACGGATAATTAATTTTTCCCAATTACGAAATAATGCACTTTTCATTAATTAGTAAATTTGAGAAATCTAGAATTTACAAGAAAATATATATATTAAATACTGTACCTTTGATAAGACTTGAGTAATTTTAATGGGGTTTGCGTGAAAATGTTGGGGAAACTCCTAAGATCAAGAATATATAATTACAAAATTAATTAATTTACATACATTTTTTGATTCAATCATTTTTTGCATTATATGCAAAAATAGCAATTTTTATAGATTCTGGTAGGAATCTTCTCTATTTTTTTTAAATAAAATTTGATACTCCTGTAGTATAAAGAATAATATTCAACGAACAAAATGTTTGTTATAGTGAGAAGGAATAAAAGATTATTAATATATAATTTTTTTCGTACGTAAAATTAATTTATCACCTTTTATATATTATTTACCGACGCTCACCAAAGATTGAAAAAAAAATTCTGATTGAGTATTTATATTTTTTTTGCGCAATCCATCTTTTTTGTTTATTTACAGCATCGTTTGTCAGGACGGTAGGTTGTGTTTACTGGTTTCTAAGTTTAACACGTCGGTAAGTGATTTACTTACCGTTCAGACGTCGGTAAGTAAATTACTTACCGACGTCCTAGCCCTACATATACTAATACATATAGTAATATAGTATTACATAACGTGTGCGGAAAGTGACATTTTTCACACGAGTGGAAATATTGTAGCAAGTGACAAGAGCGGAGTGCGACAATAATACGAGTGTGAAAAATCACTTTCGCACGAGTAATGTACAGTATTTTTCCTACAATCCCGTGATAATTTCACCAAATAATGTGTAATCAACATCTGACATATTAATACACAAAATGTTACAAATAAAGTCAACATAATTGATTTCAAAATAGTGTCAAAAATTCAAGTAGTTTAACTATATAATATAGGTAGGTTATTACAATTATTAATTGGTTGGATAATTATAGAAATTGAAAGTACTTATCATGAATACCTTTCAAGATGATTACATCTACCATTATAACAGGTGATTTGGATTAGTTGGTACAACATCGGACTGACGAAGAGTACGCGGGTTCGATCCTCGACCGGGCCCTAAATTTTTTTTAATCAAGAAAATGACAAAAATTTCACTTTTCAAATAGATCGCTTCAAATTTAGATATTACATAGGTAAATCTAATTAAAAATTATATATTTGACAGCTTGCCAGTGGTCAATCTTGATAAAAATTCATTTGACAGCTTTTTTATCCGTACACGTATGAATAAAGGCCACTTTCCATAGAACTAGACAGTGCGATATATATGTCACTTTCCTATGTGATCGTAGGAAATAGTTATTTTCCTAACTAGTGCGGAAAGTGATACTTTCCCGCACGCGACTGCAGTTGACCCGAACGACGCGAAGCGGAGTTCGGGCAAGCGGTCAAGGGCGGGAAAGACACTTTACGCATGAGTTAGGAACATTATTTTTTCTACGGTCGTATAAACAAAAAAGTATATCAACCCATTTTTCAAAATTTATTTTATTTCAACACACATATAAAAAACTTAGACCAAAAGCTATTATTATTATTATCAATTATAAATATTAATATTAGAAACACAATTTGTTGCATTCTGTGAATTACTTAAAATTGCCGGTCCAGTGGAGTTATTTGGTGTTAACTGGTGAGTGAATGACGTTGATGAGGATGGCACCGTTTGCAGGTCACATAAAGATGACGATGAGGGTGACGGCAACAATTTTAAGTCATTTGTAGATGAAAGAATTTCATTTGATATATTTTTCTTATATCAAACCCGGGTGGTTTGATAGTTGTTTTGTGACACTACTTTAAAGAATTTGCAAGGTTATATCAAAATATTTTCATTATTTTATATTTTCAGAAAATTAAAAATGCAACAAAAAGCTGGAAAACATGTTGATTTTATTTAATGGACTTTTTATTCACCTGGTGTAAGAATAGTTATAACTTCCGAAGTAAAAAACTATCTAATAAGGTCAAAATTTGCATAGTTTTACTTTCCCGCACTAGTGCGGGAAAGTGACACTTTCAAAGCTAAAATGCGTGCGGGAAAGTGGGTTAAAGCGCACGGTAGTAGAAAAATATATTATTCCATTCATTACACATAAGGAACAAAAAAATGAGAAGATTTATATTTTTTTAATGAACAGAACCGAACAGAAAAATATAAAAAGTAATACATAACATAAAAACAATTTCACCAAAATGCAAATTATATTTTAAACTGATCGAGAAGTATAAATGTCACTTTTGACATTTCGCTGATTTCGAAGAAATTTGAATTATTTTATTCGAAATTCTAATATTTCAATACGATCGCGCAAAAAATGGTATAAGGATCTCGAACGTTAAGGGTAATACCGGTCTCCAGCAAAATTGGAGGAAACATTGATGTCGACCGGTAAACAACCCTTACCGTTTTTAATACTTAATATACTATTTCCGCTGTGTAGCAGAGTCGCGCGGATGCGGTATACATACTTAGTTTACTGAATTTTTTACGAAAATACCATTGATCGGACGAAAAAAACGCAAGAAACCTTTTTTATTGCAAAACACTTCTCATACACGGTGGTATTTTATTATTATCCACCTTCCTCCCAGCGTGAATTATTGGAAAATTTCGAAAAATAAAGTTTTGATTTTTTTTTCTAATTTGGGAAATCGATAGTCTGTTAAACTTTTTTTTATATTAATCTACATACTTCAAGGTACTTGTAAAAAAATCAGCCGTATTGTTAATTAGTTGTACTTTTGGTCTAAAATGACCCATATCGACTGGCCTATTATGTTTTAATTGGGCCATAAAACTAGCCCACAAGTTGATTTTTTGTGGTCTTGTATCATTATCCTTAGAACAATATGGGTGTATTTTTGGTTAAACAAAGAGAAAAAACATAATCACCAAAAAGGTTGTTAATATAATGCAAATCTAAACGTTATATTAATCATAATATAAAGACATATATCTATAAAATTCCTTTCAGAATACGATTGTGAATAAGTTTTTGATGCACAGGTCCCCAAACAATTTCCTTTCTCTGTAGGAAATTCCTCAAAGGTCAATAAAAGTCCAATTTTCCGGAAAATACGATTCATATTAAAATCGTATTGACCAAATGTGGCCTGGGAATTGTGAATAAAATACGTCTTTCCTCACGAACATTGTCCTCTTTTCAAGTGGAGTACGTCTTTGTGTAATTTTTGGAATACGTTTTCTCTACTGATTTACCTGCTATTCCTCTGGCGCGGATTTTATTTGTGAAAATATAAAAATGGAATAATATTCTGAAGGAATTTCTGATACCAAAGGAAGTACGAGTTTAAAATGTTCACATTTTCTTGGATGGTATTTTTTTGCGGCCATCTTTAATATATTACATTTTACGGGGGATATTTATTACAAAAGCATTTGTTCTAAATCTTGTAGGTATTTCCACCCCGTGTATCAATTTACTAAACGAACAATTTTTTTAAAATGAATGTTTTTTTTGATAAAAAAAACTGAAACTGAAAACAACAATTTTGACTATGTTTATTTTCATATTGGAATTAGTTATAAGCAATTTGATTTTATTCAATCTCAATTTGAAAATGCTAGCTCACAATTCAAATCTTAATTTGAAGTAGAAAAAGTATAGCTACACAAATGGGAATTTCACTGTATCAGGATAGAGCTACATCCCAAAACTAGCTCCACTATGATGTGAATATTTGTCACGAAGAGTAATGATGCTGTTAGTAAATGATTTAATACGATCGGTGAGTGACATATTGGAGAAAACACTGGCATGTCCGGAAACTTTGAAGTTGGAGGGCCAATTTCAATTTAAAAATCCCGGAAAAAAACGCATTTAAGTGGAAGAAGGACATGCTAAAAAATTTAACGTGGTATTCCAGACAAGGTAAACATCCATTGGCAATTTAAGATAAGCCTGAAATTGAATAGCAATCAACGATGGGGGCTTATAGAGTGAACCTAAACCAATAAAGTAAAGTGTACACAAAACATGGATCAAATTGCATCTCAACGGAATACTTAAAACTGTTTGCCAAAAATGACCGATATAATTTAAAAAAAATATCAATAAAGTGAAGCGCTTTTGTTGAAAACTGGTAGATACGTTCTCTCGGCATTTTAGAATTTGAATTACTTGAAAATATTGACCTTATCTGGTGAAAAATTCGGCGTTTTCCATTTACCAAAGACAATAGAAAGTTTATCTAAAATGCTATAATGATATATTCAGGCAGCAATTAATACTCTGTCAAAGGTAATAGTTAAATACTATAATAACGCTTCACAAATTCTTTGAAAATCGAGGAGCAGAAACAGTTAACACCAATCTAAGTGCAGAAAACGTTATATGTGCGATATGATATTAAACTGACTGTCTACACTGTGGGCCGGAATAAAGGAGTACATTTTTTAATTGGAAATATTTTTTTTGTTTTTTGGGCGATTTATTTTCTTTTTGCAGGGCTAATAACCTAACATGTCCTCAACATGACTGTACATTTGGAAGCAAAAATAATGTACAGGGTCGGACTTATGAAAAAAATTATATAACAGTGCATTTGAGCTCGTTGCAAATGAAAACTGTCTTAGCTAAAATTATACTAATATGCATTTTCGGTAGATAAACTATCCAAAACACTTCAGTAAAGAGGAAATTTTCCAAAATGACCGGTCTCGCGAAATACTATTTTTTTATTGAATAACATTTTAACAAATAACACATTTATGAAAACAGTTTAGTAACTTTAAAACTAAGAGTAAGGTATTATGAATGTGACCACCTAACAGCCCAGAATTAAATCCGGTTGATTATTCACTTTGGGGAATTTTCGAACAAAATTTGTATGAGGGACTACAATTTGAAACAATCGAGCAGCTAAAAAAAAGAATGCAGTTTGCTTGGAACAATTTTGAACAGGGTGCAATAAATGGGGCTATCAATTTTTGACGCAGACGACTTCAAGAAGTGGTAAACAATAATGGTGGCCACATTCATAATATATTACTCTAAGTTTTAAAGTTACTAAACTGTTTTCATAAATGTGTTATTTGTTAAAATGTTATTTGATAAAAAAATGGTATTTCGCGAGTCCGGTAATTTCGGAAAATTTCCTTTTTACTGAAGTGTTCTGAATAGTTTATCTACCGAAAAAGTTTTCATTTGCTACGAGCTTAAATGCACTGTTATATAATTTTTTTTATAAGCTCGACCCTGTACATTATTTTCGTTTCCAAATTTACAGTCATGTTGAAGACATGTTGGTTATTAGCACTGCGAAAAGAAACTAAATCACCCAAAAAACAAAAACAATATTTCCAATAAAAAAATGTAAAAAATACAAATACAAATTATTTCGTGAAAATATTATGGCTTTGACTCCTTTGCTTCTTCTAGCGAGCTACCACTGCTTCTGACAGAAACGACCAGTGACAAAATACTTGATTTAATGGATAAAACTCTTACTATCAATTATTTTCTGCACAAACACGTCCAAATAATATTTATTCTCCAATATCTTAATCCGAATAAGCAATTTTGTATTCACTACTTCCAACTTTTCTTTCTTTTATAAAATGAACGTCTCGAATCTTTCATAACGTTACAGATTACTCAAGATAATAAGACGTGACACATCAAACAATATGTTCCACGATACAAAAAAATAGTGTAGATAATACGACAAAGCAAACAAGAAATGAAACACAACCTTACAAGTCAAATTCTCCCGATTCCTTCTTGATTTAGTATGACGGGCACGTTGTTCATCGATCGTGTTCCTGGATGTCGAAGCAGGATAGCTGGTGGTTTGTAAGGAAATTTATGACTTTGTACACAATTTCCCTTGGGTCAACAGTCACGCCAATTTAAGGAGCACTATCAGTATGTTGATTGTAGACACTTGGGGTTATATATGTTGGCTTACATCATCTTGGATGTTTTATGCAAGGGTGCATTTCGTTGTATTATTTGATATGAATGATGTGTGTTTGGATTGGGAAATTGTTCCTATAAGAATGACTTTATTTTGATTCAGGGCAGCAATAAAAATGTACCTACGTAGAGATTGGAGTTGAAATATTTTTAATAAAAAAATTATCAATCAATAAAAGTTGTGGTTTATTGGATGAAATTTTGTTTTACTACTAATTGAAAATTTAAAACATGTCTAAGTAACAGGATTCTCAATGTGAGATCGTTCACCCTTCAGCAACTCTTTCACTATAGTCGTGACTAAGAGCTGTTCACGTGCTTTATTATTGCAAAATGCATATGATCATGCATATGAATCACCTTCTCCAATTGTTTGTTAGACTATAGACGATATTCTAACTTTGAAAAATATGTTTGACGGAATTGAGAATATGGTTTTAAAGTTCCTGACGAGTATTTATTCTTTGGAGGATTACCTACGGTTGTTCAATACTTCTGCCAATCCCACCATGGGAAAACTGATTATCGAGATAGTTCAGCACTATCGACAGATAAAAAGGATGTGCTTCATCCTGCATGCTCTTTATCAATTGAGCGGTAACATTTACTATCTTAAGTGACAATAACGACAATCAAGTTAGACCAGAGTCAAACATTATACTTTGGCAAGTTTATCTGAAGCCGTGAATGGAATGCAATCGAAAACATATTGCCACGTTCAACTATGAAAATGCTAAAGTGCTAAGTATGTAGTGATAATAGTTAGAAGAGGGACATTTTATTATTAACAATATTAACAATATGATCAAACGTTAATCATTTAATGTTCTTGTTTCCTCGGATTTTTTCTATTAACATTATTTTTTCAATTTATGAATATTAAAAGATGAGCACTTTTCCATATTTGTTATGGACATCTTCAAGCTCTGGCAGCGTTATACGAAAACCATAATTACCACACCCACCGAATTATATAATTGGTGTCTTTTATGGACCAGCTGACTTCTTATTGGCAAGCGCGTGCGTGTGTTCTTCCCTCTTACTTCGCCAATTGACTGATTCTGATTTATCCAGTGGCGTTGATATTGTCAGTGACCTTTGTATTTTCAGTTTTACTAAGTAAAATAGGTACCGTACGCCATTTGTAGGTTTATGACAGATGTGAGCCATGTTTTCTCGCCTTACCGATGCCCCGTAGCTTCAGATGAACTTGCCAAACTATAGCTTATTTTCAATATGTCGTACACACTTCAGTATCATTTATCTGATCTGATTGCTTAATCTCAAATCAAAAACTGCTGAAGAAAATGTTCTTTCTTACCGTACTATATTTCCATATTCCCCATATTCCTGGACGTTAACCGAGAGCATGGTTGTTTTACAAATAACATAATTTAGAGAAGCAGCAACCCCTATTAACTTCAGCTACTTAGCAATTTTATGATGCATGAAAACAAGTCCATACAAATCAACAGCATACAAGATTGATATAAACCAAAGTTGATTTCCGTGTAATATTGACATGGTAGGAGGATCAATAACGTGTTTTATATGGTATAAAATAACACAATTTCTTGATGAAACAATGGAAAATACTACACTTTCCCGCACGCATTTTGGCTTTGAAAGTGTCACTTTCCCGCACTAGTGCGGGAAAGTAGAATTATGCAAATTTTGACCTTATTAGATAGTTTTTTACTTCGGAAGTTATAACTATTGTTACACTAGGTGAATAAATAGTCCATCAAATAAAATCTACATCTTTTCTAGCTTTTTGTTGCATTTTTAATTTTTTTGGAAAATATAAAATAATGAAGATTTTTTGATTTAACTCTGTACATTCTTCAAAGTGGTGTCATAAATCAACTACCAAACCACCCCTTTTTTATATAAGAAAAATATTTCAGAAAAAATTCTTTCATCTACAAATGACTTAAAACCGTTGCCGTCACCTTCATCGTCATCTTTATGTGACCTTCAACCGATGCCATCCTCATCAACGTCATCTACTCACCAGTTAACACCAAATAACTCCACTGGACCGGCAATTTTAAGTAATTTACAGAATGCAACAAATTGTGTTTCTAATATTATTATTTATAAAAATAATGATAGTTTTTGGTTAAAGTTTTGTATATGTATGTTGAAATATGATAACTTTTGAAAAATTGGTTGGTATACTTTTTAGTATATACGGTCGTAGAAAAAATAATGTTCCTAACTCATGTGTAAAGTGTCTTTCCCGCCCTTGACCGCTTGCCCGAACTCCGCTTCGCGTCGTTCGGGTCAACTGCAGTCGCGTGCGGGAAAGTATCACTTTCCGCACTTGTTAGGAAAATAACTATTCCCCTCAATGAAGTATCGATTGGAAGTGATATCGTTCTCATTTAATTTATTTATGTTCTAACTTTTTGGAATACACCAACCATTTCAATTCAAATCCAAAATTAATTGCAATTATTAGTATGATGTTTCCACAAAAAAACTCTTTTCTTTTTCAATTGAACAAAAATTTCAACGAATATATCGATAGCAAATAGGGAGCTCAAGTTGAAATTTCACTGCCCTTTTTTTTACACTATTTGAATATAAATGAAATTTCTTGTTATCGGGAAAACGATTTTTTGAAGAGATTGACCTAATTTGCAGCATTTCAATCAATCACATTTTTTGATTTTGGTACCTCACCACTTGTCTAAAATTATATAATTAGGAAATATTTCTTCAGGAATGCTTATATACCAAACGGCAAATTGTTACACGTTCTTATTACCTTTATCTAACAGCGGAACTTAATATCTATTCATCTCTCTCTCGATTTTGAATGCCAATTTCCAGTGATACGTGGAAGTGTTCATCTTTATCCAATATTCATATAATAACCTTCTCTGTCTTTGTCCGTGCAAGTGAGATTTAACAGCTGTAGATTAATGTTTTCCATTCACATGTCGATAACTTCATAGCACAAAGGTGACGTCACAAACGCAACTGTTCAAATGGTATGAAATTCGAATGTATTGAGATATGTAGCTCAAATTATGGTATAAAATTAATCCCAATGGGTTGGGTTTGATCTTTTGTTGCACAATTCATTGCATTTTTTCTCAGCTTATGAAGTTATTGGAACTTTTATAAGGTCAAGCTGTAATAGTGCTACCCTTATAGTGACATATACGCATGTGCATTTGATGTTTTGAATAAGGGAAACATTATTGGAGAGTTATTGGAACTTTGATAAGGTCAAGCAGTAATAGTGCTGTCCTTATAGTGACATATACGCATGCGCATTTGATGTTCTAAATAAGGGAAGCATTATTAAGGTTAGTGCTTGTCCTTATTTTTGTGCGATTACTGATGTGTACTATTCCGACTTTATTTCATGTTTGATATCTATATGTCACAATTTGTAGGTGATCTGTTTTATCTGTGACACAAATGGACTGGACACAAAAAAGTGAGGTCACATTTTTAAAAACATTGTACCTATCTTTATTATAGAGCTTCATGTTTCAATAACTCCAAATTTTAAGTCTGTTTTAAGGTGGAGCACTATTTATTTAAGGTCATCACAATTAATGCAAGGCAGTAAATTCGTGTTTCCAATAACTCTATATTAAGATTAATGTGTGTCCTTATTTGTGCGCGATTACTGCAGTGCACTATCCTGACTTTATTTTATGTTTCATATTTATATGTCACAATTTGTAGGTGATCTGTGTCATCTGTGACACAAATGGACTGGACACAACCTAACTTTTAATAATAGATTTAAATAGA
>CAJUYG010000678.1:0-11195 GCA_910591675.1 Galerucella calmariensis | reverse complement strand
CAAATGGACTGGACACAACCTAACTTTTAATAATAGATTTAAATAGATTGAATGAATATGAGATAATAATAATAAATATTTTCCAATGAAGCTAACGTATGTACTTAAAAAAATTGAGGTTACATTTTTAAAAACATTGTACCTATCTTAATAGAATGTCATTGAGTATAGAGTTTCATGTTTCAATAACTCCAAATTTTAAGTCTGTTTTAAGGTGGAGCACTATTTATTGAAGGTCATCACAATTAATGCAAGGCAGTAAATTCGTGTTTCCAATATCTCTCTATTATTTCAGCATCCATCAATGAAATTTTCACTCGTTTTTCACGTTAACCGACATTAAACAAGGACACAAGGTATATAGGAGCACAAACTTTCAGCTTCAAAAGTTAGTTGTGGACAACCGCAACTAATATCGCACAATTAGTTCTTGGAAAACTATTTTAGGAAGTGTTTGAGGACATTAATGGCGGTATCGTGATTAATGAATCATACGTCAACAGCACAAAATGGGTGGCTTGCTAGGCGTATCGTGGTTACCACAATAATTATAATTGTTTGGGAGAATTGTTAGATGCATAAAGAGGAATTTATATTTTTTGAATTGTATCAATAAAATCTTGAATTCCCTTGTTAAGGGTGCTTATAAAACAAAATATGTAAAGAAATGTCATTGAGTGAATGTATTAAGCAAGAAATGGTAGACTTAAATTAACAAAACATGAAATATACCAACAAAGGGGAGTGGGAAATAAAACTACGAGAAGTAATAATGGAAAGTATTATTGATGTCTCTTCTGCATTTTCATACAATTTACGTTTGCGAAGGAAAATCAGTCAACGTTGAAATCAATAATTTATTTCTGTTTTCATATTCATTTAAATCCTACATCTTCATGAAAGTTATTTACCACTTTCTCTTTAACTCAAAGTTTTGCCGATCACTAAATTTGCTCGAAAAACTGACATTAGATAGAATCGCTCCACCTTCGGTGTCGCGATATTATCATGTCAGTTTTTCTCGTAAAAGTGATTGGCAAAACTGTTTCGTTGCAAAGAGAAATTTATCCGATCTTGTGATTTGTGTTTTTACTGTTGACAAAATTGCATAAATCTGTCTTATTCATCTTACGTTTTTTTTGGAAGTTATGATTAAACGCAATAAAAGAAAATAAAAACGGTGAGTATATGTCTTTGTTGAATCGTATGACCCGCATGATAAGACTGCAATTTACTATAGCAGTAAAAGTGAAGCTAAGAATACACCTCCTGAAATTAAAAAAATGCGGAGCAAGCAATTTCCCGAAAGTTTATTATTAAATCAATAACGTTGATCACATTACCTACTTATATTCGTCTTATTGACACCAGCAATCAACTTGAGTGACAGCTCTGAAGTGGTTTTTGCGTGCCATATCATGTCACTTTATTCCGAAGGATCTATTTCTCTCTTTTTTCTTCTTCTTATCATTTTTATGTCAATCCCTTTGTACTTGGCATATTGAAAAGAAAGTGAGCTCTCAAATAAAAAAAGATATTCGCAGTAAATTGGAAAGTCAACATAGAAGCGCCTCCGAAAAAGTCCGAAAAGTATAAAAATGAACGGTATTGGAAAATATATCATGAATGGTCAGTCTACTAATTTAGAGATCCGATGATTTTTGTTGAGTACGTTAATTGGTTTTTCCGTCGACTGTGCACAAAGTCTGGATAAATATTTTACCAAATATTCAAAAAAACCAAAACTTTAAATGGAAAATAATTTTTTGTATTGAAGAATAGAACCACCGTACACTAACTACCGACAAGTAAATTCACTTCTTCGATTTATGGGTTACCGAAAATTTCCCTACCCCTCCTATCGTCTGGCGAGTTCTGGCTAGTTAGAAGCGAGTATTGAATGTTGTATTGTGATAGCAGACGTGTGAGGCGCCAGAGAAAAGATGTACAAAAATTTTCAAACGTTCCGACGCAAGTGAATTTACTTGTCGGTAGTTAGTGTACGGTGATAGAACCTTATTCCATAAATTGTTCAAACTGTCTTTTGAAGGCATTTAAGTGCAATTTCTGTAATAATTTGGACATAGTTTTGGTTGATGGATTCTGGAAGCGTCAAATATCTTCAAAAATAGCTTAAAGGAAGTGGAAATTATTATATTTCACAAATATAATTATATTTTTTATCTTCAGTCCGTTTCGTGTTCTATAATTATCATTCTTTTGTTAATTATCAATTATCAACAAACACTTTTTGAATTTTGAAACACATTATCCTATAAGCGTGATAAGAGGGTTGGTAAAATCTTTATACTATAGGGCTAAAGAAGAATACTAAAGTATGTTTTAACTAACAATAATCAATTTTAAATTCAACCACCCACTTTTTGTTTATATGTGGTGTAAATGAAATCTGAACAGTGAGTTTTTGTTGTGGGATGAAATTTTGAATTTCAATCTGGATCCTTTGATACACCTTAACAAAGCTAGTTACATAGTTTTCATTAGATTTAGTTTGTTGTTTGAAAACTTTTAACAACTACCCGGTAAGACATACCTATCTAGAGACATAGAGGTGCATAATTCTCCTTGATTTTCCATTTCTAACAACTTCGTGTCGAGAAGCCACACAAAAACCAGAACACAAAAGAGACTTTTAAAATCGGAAGAATAGAAGTTTAATCTCGAGATTTCTCCCTTGGGGTAATACATCTTTTCAAAGTTTTAATTGTGTTAAATGAACACAAATGTTTTTCTAATTAGTTGTTACGAAAGTTTTGGGCGTTTGTAATTTAGTTAAAAATCGTTTTTGGAAGATGCATGAAAATTAACGATTGTTTTTACTCTAATTTGTGTTTTCGTATAAAATAATTTTTGCAAAATTGGCTAATAGCTTTTTAATCAAATATAACCTAACCATATCATCACTCATACTAAAAATATTTCCAAAAAAATTAACAAACCCGGCTTTGTATGAAGGGCTAAGCCGCACAAGCCCGATCAATATTCCATAACTCTTCCTATAATCTACTACCCAAGTAATGAAACATCACCACATCTAAACAGACGCAACAAAATAAATGAATAAGTGGAACATGAAATTTCTACAGAAGAAAGAACTGAATAATTTTCAGTCCTCTTAGAATTGGCCCACTCGCTACACTACGATCAATAACGGATCGAAAGATAAGGAATAGAGGAATGATGAGTTCTAATAAAATTGGTCCCTCCCTTCAACTCCACTTGAGTAATGTCGGATGTCCCTAGTGTGATGCATGCTCGCGATAAGGTCGAAAATGGAGTTGAATAACCATAGTATCTCAGAAGACTCAGGAGTGTTAGAAAAAGAGGCAACATGAGAAATACAAAAATAAAGGAAGACCTGGAAACTGAATTAATACTGGAATTCATTGAAAAACGATAATTTAGCTGGTGAGGGCATCTACAAAGAATAAATATAAGAGGCCTGTCAAGCAAATGTGGGAATCCAAGGAACAAAGAGCTGGGAAAAGAGGAGATCAAAGCAAACATGGGATGGAGTAATGGAAGAAATAATGAAGGAACTGGAGACAACAAGGCTAGAGGCCAAGGCGCTGGCAAATAACAAAATTCTTGTACATACATTTGAAAATATTGTTTACAAACATAGATATTGATATACAGAATTCGAAAAAGTCCGGGACCGGACAAATATCGCAGAAAATATAAATTATTCGGAAAATCTTTTTATACCACAAATTTTACTCCAACTTAAACTATAATTTGAAAATATTTTGGAACAGTGTTTACCAATAAAGTGTGGAGTATCAAAGTTATATTTTTTCTTATGAAACACCCTATATTCCATTGCATTTTCTGGTTGCCCCTAAAAAATATGATACTTCTTTATGATGGTTCCCTATACCTAAATACAGAGTGTTCCGAGTTATGCTGACTTTCTTAAAAATGTGAACATTTCGGAAAAAAAATTGATAATTCATTGATATAACGAGTTCTAGCAAATTTTCTCTTACATCTGAATAGTTGGACATTCGAGGAATTTATTTCATGGTTAAGTACTAAATATATCTTTACAGGGTGTTAAGAATTTTCAGTTTCATTATTATATCATTCAATGTGCAGTATCAGGCTTATTTTAAATGGAACACCCTGTATTTCAATAATCCATCATATTCAAAAAATGTCCTCTTTCGAATAGTATGTGGATGTGCTATACCTAGGCATTATACTTTTCGTGCAATTTACAATTTTCTTAAATTTTATGCTAAATCGATTTTAAAACATCTGCAATTCTCTCAACTTCGAACTAATGATTTTTGTATAGTTGCTGTGAAAAACTAAATAGATCACGTTTCAAGCCTCCAGAAAATATAGGGTTTTGCTATCCTATACCGAGTGGTTGAAAAGATATAGCCACCCTCACAAAAAAATCACTATCCACTTAGACATTTTATGAAATAACAAAAAGTTTATTACTTTTAGTTGTTAGTTCCGTTTTTATTCATGTTTCATTTCAATGGTCTAAGTAATAATAATTCAGCCAATCTTCAACATGGCACTCGTATTGTGTGAAACTTTTTCGTTTTTTGCTATTACATAAAATTTCTCTAAGTGGATAGTGATTTTTCTGTGAGGGTGGCTATATCTTTTAAACCACTCGGTATAGGATAGCAAAACCCAATATTTTCTGGAGGCTTGAAACGTGATCTATTTAGTTTCTTACAACAACCATGCCAAGATCATTAGTTTGAAATTTTGAGAGAATTGCAGATGTTTTGAAATAGATTTAGCATACAATTTGAGAAAATTGTAAATTTCACGAAAAGTATAATACCTAGGTATATGACACGCTTATACCATTCGAAAGACGACATTTTTTTTAATATAATGAATTATTAAAATACAGGGTGTTCCATTTAATATAAGCCTGATACTGCACATTGAATGATCTAATAATGAAACTGGAAATTCTGAACACCCTGTAAAGAGATATTCAGTACTTAATCGTGGAATACATTCCACGAATGTCCAACTATTTAGTTGTAAAAGAAAATTCGCTAGAATTTGTTACATCAAGGAATTATTAATTTTTTTCGAAATATTTACATTTTCTTAAAAGTCATCTTAACTCGGAACCCTCTGTATTTAGGTATAGGGAACCATTATGAAGGAGTATCACTTTTTTCAGGGGCAATCAGAAAATGCAATAAAATATAAGGTGTTCCATAAGAAAGAATATAACTTTGATACGCCACACTTTATTGGAAGACCCAGTATGTTTCAAAATATTTTCAAATTATAGTTAAATTTGGAGTAAAATATGTGGTATAAAAAGATTTTCCGAAAAATTTATATTTTCTGCGATATTTGTCCGGTCCCGGACTTTTGCCGAACTCTGTATACCTACCCTACACCATTGAATGGTAACAGGGATTTTGATTATACAAATTTATTAAGTTATGAGTCAAGTATAGATGCCTGCACAAACGCTTGCAGAATATAATCCCATTATGTAGTTTTGAGTAAATACATGTTGACAACATTAAACAACTAAATCCAGCATCAGAAACAAATTTGCCAGCGCTATTTCACCAGACTAGCTAAACAAGATATTTCATTTTGGGATAAATTTGGTGTAACTTCAATAACCTTTTCGCGAATAAGCTTCCGACCTCTTTTGCATCACTTGTTGTTTCGAGAGCTTAAGCTGGATTACAGTTAATCTATTAACAATATGAACTGTAATAAGCCCCATAGAATGCTTTATCAGGTTTAAAAGGGGTACAGAGATTTGGTTGTATGTGAATGTATTACAAAACGTGTCACATGACCGGTTCTCAATGGCGGAACGTCGAGTGGATGATTGATATTGAAAATCTATACCTATTTATTCTGGTTGAACTGTTTTTCAAATTATAAGCGGAAATATTTAATCTGAATGAACGAATGAAAACACATAATAGAAAATGCACGGAAAACTTCTGTTAAAATGAAATATGTTAATCAATATAACGTCATTTAAGATTACATGTTTTTTGGTTCTGTGCCATTACTTGTTACGCTGCTCATTCTTGTAGAGAAGCTACATAGTATCTTTAAGCCAAATTAAATTGCGCAAACTTCATTTAACATCGAGTGCATTCCGTTGTTTTCAAGGGTTGATAATCTGTTACAATTTATTATAAGCGAACGTCTTATGAAGCTGATTAGGTATAATATGTCCTGACGGGAATAATATCAAAAGTCGTGATAAAACAGTTGAATACAATGTAACCTGTTTTGACTGAATGATAAAATGATCACGTGGAATTTATAAGCTGCTGTTTCTGATTGGGGCTTCAGCTGGGAGTTGACTGGAGGTAAATCAGGTAGATATTAACTATTGAAGGTAGAGCTTCAAGTTACGCCCTGTCCAAATTTCTGATCTGACGTTTCCAAATTGTTAAATATCTTGATTATTCTCCTGAGGTATGAAAATTCATATTCCAGTCTTTTTTTATTATGTAATGACTTACTGAAGTTTGTATACCATTTTATTCAGAACTATAATCAATTTCCCTTGAATACTTGAATTTAGCTAACAAATAATTATATCGAGTAACATAATTGCTACTTTTGAATCCAATGTTGATAGCTTAAGCACACTGCTCTTTCTCATTATTATGGACAAAATAGTGAAGGAAATAAAAAAAGGAGGAGATCTGGACATGATAATAGGGTACAGGAACATGGTACCGGTCAGATTAAGTAATCTACTATACGCATACGATATTGTACTCATATCAAAATTAAAAAATAAAATACAGAAACTAATCAACTCACTGGCAGGAGATATAGAAAATATGAAAATGACAATAAATACAGAAAAAACCAAAGTAATGATAGTAAATGAAAAACAGTGAGAGGAGAATAATAACAAGAAATTGATATGTAATTACAAAACATTAGCTATACTACTAAGCCATAAATACATTTATATGAACACAAAGTTGGAAGTCTACAACAAAATTACAGTACCAACTATAACTTATGCCAGTGGGAATTGGGTACTGCAGAAAAAGCATGAAACAAAAAATAAACATTTAAGAAAAATAGCAGGTAAAACGAAATGGGACAAAGTAAGGAACGAAGAAATCAGAAGCATAACTAATCAAGACCCAATAATATCAAATATAATAAAAACAATTGAATTGGTTTGGCCACCTAGTAAGAATGAAGCAAGATAGAATAGCGAGAAAAGTTGTGGAAATGGAAATAACAAGAAAAAGACAAAGAGGAAGACCAAGGAGGAAATTGATAGACCAGATTGAAGAAGTTGGAAATAACAGAGGAAAAACATTAGGAGAGATGAAGGCATTAGCCATGGACAAAAAGGAATGGAAAAAATGGGTATAGGAAGAACTCCAATCCGACGCCTGAGAAGGCATGAGGATAAGAGAAAGAAAGAATCCAATGTTCCAGTTGGGGTGAAACTTTTTTGTTTATGAATAGTTCAAGCTTTGTCCAAAATTGATGTTTTGTACATTCTCATATTGTACTCATATAGTCTCATATAGTATGTACTCATGTATGTACATGTATGTACTCTCATATAGTACGTAGTATTTTCCACAATTATTGTTCACTATCCACTTGGGCTAAAAATGAAAACTATATCCAGCTGCTATATTGTTTATGGCCAAATGAACGGACTGATACTTACAAAATTTTTTTTTCCTGCTTAAAATCCAAAATTCTCGAGCATTCAACTGACTTGGTGTCAAAAATACTTCCGTCCGTTTAATTATATATCCGATCATCTATTTCAGGAGGTTATTTCTCTCCTCTGTATATATTTAATAGACCATAGCCAAGGTTGAAAAAATTAACTATCCCTTGTCTTTTGAGCTTATCTTACCTAATTGTTCCAGTACACTAACTGTGAAAACAACGCATTGTTCGTGGCCAATTATTCAATCAATTGCGGTAGCTTATTTTCAATTATACCCCCACAGTGCTCTTCAGTAAATTGGCGTGAAATATAATAAACAACACTTATTATTTGATTGCTGATAGACAATTCTTTGTTTTTGAGATGGTGACGACTTTTTTGCTATACAATGAGATTCTTGTTGTAGCTTATGGTTCTTGTCCAAGATACTAATAAGCGATAAGGAAAGTTTAAACAGTTTATTTATTCTCCAAAATAAAATGTGTTTATATCGACATTTATTGGACTTTCATGTTATTAAAACAATAAATATCCATTTCCAATTATTCGAACAATGAATCCTTAAAATAGCTAGTTAATACTTTCAATCTCCTACAGGTAGGCAACAAGTTAAATATTAATTCTAACGTTTTTATAAAGGTACTTTTTTCCATTGCATAAAAATTACAATTTTCTGGGCCAATTTCAAAGGTAAGTAATCAAAACCATATAAAGTATTTTCATTATTAATTTTAATTAATTATAAAAACAATTTAAGGAATTATGAACCAAGATCAACATAAGTTATTTTCTGAGTTGTCCAATTCGGACATTGAAAATACTCCTCCATATATTATTGAAAAGGCTAGAACTGCAACCGAAAATTTGTTACCTGAGGTTTCAATACAAATTTGTTCAAATTTTACAATTAATTATACATTCAACTGATTTTTCTATTTATTTTCATATTGTAAGTTCTTTCTATTAAAAGTTTAAATAAAATAACTATATAAGTGACTATTTCTTTCATTGCTAAATGTGGTTGTAGAAAAAATATTGTGTACAACTTGTACGCAAATCACTTTTCGCACTTGTTGTACAAACTACTATTCCCGTGTTATTTATGTGGGAAATCAAATTTTTTCTGGTAGGACCGTCTATCGTCTAAAAATGAAATTCCCTAATGGTCATGCCATTGATAGGCATGCTAATTCAATCCCCAGCTTCCATTTTGAAATTAATTCTGGGCACGATTTTCGACAGACAAGATGAGAGGCAAAATAAATCAAGAGGTTTCCACACGGATGCATTTTCTCTAAATCTGTTTAAAAGATTATACCCATTCAAATGCTGTGTAATTTTCTATCGAGTCTTCTGAAAATATATTATTATTACTTTAGTGTAATCAACTCAACCAATCTGCTTTAAAATGTTCCCTTTCTGCTCTTAAATATACCTGGATTCTATGGAAACGTAGGTAATTAAACGTTCAAGTGTTTATGTTTTTATAATGTTGAAACCTGTGAATCATAGCATTTGTTTCTTTTTAATTCTAAAGCGGATATGGAATGGATTAATTTCCATGGTGCTCTTAAGGATGATTTAAAATTTGTGAATTATTACAATACAACCGAATTTTAAAATATATAACAATATTTTCTACATGGATTTCAACGTTTTTCCCAGTATCCTATCGTATCACTTAAAATTTGTCCATTTTTGTAACCTATTATGCACTTCCATACAGTTCTTTATAATTTATAAATACATACAAAATAAAAAAGAAAACAGAAGCGAAATGACAAGAAAAAGCTTGCAAATAATTAAATTATGACCGACAGTTTTGTTTTGTTAATTAAGCGGTTGGATGAAGGAAAGTAAATAATGGATAATAAACAACTTCGCAATTCCCTTTTTCCCATGGGAAAATGTTGTCGAAGTAACGGCCCATTAATGTTTACTGTGAGGTATTAGAATAAGATTGAGGGCGCCGAGCCGCGTCGATTTAGACAGACATCGATTTTCAATAACCTGAACCATTCATTTTCTCTTCAAGGTTATCCTTTTGTTGTGTTTGAGAACGTGAGCAAGTTATAACTAATATCTTTTTTCCACCAGAAGCCGTGAAGTTTACAATTATTGCTTTTTCTAGCCAACTGACATGTAGAGTTTCTCTATTAGGGTTAATTTTGGGTAATTGACCTGGGTCAAAATGGACAAATTCAAATATTTTGAGAAATCAGGGATAGTAGTTCTACAAAAACTTGTGCGTCAACATAAAATTATTTGAATAAAAATGCCATTAATTTGAAATTCGCGCTCAACCAAAAAAGACTGATGACATAACGAGTACGTTCATAATATATCGAAAACTGACAGTGTACTTCTCAGTCAAACGACGGAGTAAACGCTTCTCGTAGTGCGTTTGTGGATTATTTTTAATTTTTGTCTTGAATTTGGCTAGTGGTGGTGCTATTCAAAAGTCACCTCCCCCCTCGTATCTTTTGAACGGCTACACTTACATTAATAAAATTTGGAGGGTAAATAAAGTGTTGTAAACTACTCTACGAATGGTAACAGGTGACGTTATAGTAATAGATAACGTTGCAGTGCCACTTTGGCCAATAATTTTAAATAGGACCTCATAGCAAGTGATATCTCGTTTGAAAGAAAATATTAATTTTGTTTGGGATTAAACTAATTTTGACGGATAAATTGAATAAATATCCAAATTATTGAAACTATTTTTTTAAATTTAATTATTCAAATATCCACAATGGATTCTTATAGCCAGTGTTCGAAATGTGCTCCGTCTACTTCCTGACAGTAATACATCCTATTAGTAAACTCTTGTAGTACTCGTTAGAATTTGTCAGTTGAAATTGCATTGCATCCTCCAATAATTCTTTCTTTCAAAACGATAATCTGGTGCCAAGGTATAAACCTTGGATTTCAAGTACCCCATAGAACAAAATCTAATGGTGTCAGATCTGGTGACCGAGGTGGCCATTCTATATGACCTCGCCGGCCGATCCATCTACCTCGATATTCTTCATCCAGGTAACGTCTTACTGCATCATAATAATATGCAGGAGCACCATCTTGTTGAAATGTTATTTCCAGATGGCCGAATTAATCTGGATTATCTTCCAGAATTTCGAGAATTAACGGCTCAATTGCATTTTGTAACATATCCAGATACACTTCACCGCTTAAATTTGAATTTAGGAAAACAGGACCAACTATGTGGTTTCCCAAAATAACTGCCCAAACTTTGACTTTTTCTGGAAATTGGGTATGTTGTTCACGAAAGGTGTGAGGATTTGGATCACTCCATTATATGTATTCACATTTCCATTGAGGCAAAAAGTATTTTCGTCACTAAAACGAATTGTTTTTGTGTAATGTGGGTTTTGACTAATTTTATTTGCCATACATTCACAGAATTCGAGTCTTCTGTCGGGTTCGTCATCCGAAAGGTGGTGCACCATTTTTAACTTGTATGGAT
>CAJUYG010000677.1:133910-147001 GCA_910591675.1 Galerucella calmariensis | reverse complement strand
TCTTTTTGGCTATTATATCCCAAAGTTGTCTTTTAATGGTTTTTTTTGTCATCAAATTTTTGGCAGTATGATGCTCTTAGTTGCAAAAAGTATTGTGTGGCATCAAGATCCAGGTCAGTGGGTTTTTTGGAAGCCCAAACCACCTTTCTTTCTTGAGTTTCCTCAGACTGCACTACAGAATATTTTTCTTTTAATTGGTTTTCGATGAAATTGCTTGCTTCTTCTGGATCTAAAACCCACAAAGTTCAATACACTAAAAATAACAATAATTTTATTTAGGTACTTACCATTTAATAATATGGATGCTGTTTGTAAGGGGACTACTACTAGATAGTTCTGTCCTTTATTATTTAGACAGACTTCAACAAGCGATTCGTCGTTGATTTCATTCTCAACATCTAGCTGTTCGTCAATTTGTTGTCTCCCCTGTAACCGTTGCTTCGCGAAAATGGAGCGGTAGCAAATTATCAGTTACCGATTGTAAAACGGTAACTCGCCAAAAAATCCTTTAGGTAAGTAGAAGCAGACATATTTGAATTTTAAATAAAAAAGGTTATTGTGGAATCTTCATAATTAATAATCCAGTCAAGGAGGTAAATTGTGGGCTAACTAATTAGAAAATAATGGCAGTCACTTTGGTAAATTGATTTTTTTTACCTGACAAATGACCAATTAATGTCAAATATTCAATCTCGACACTTGACAGCTGTCAAATTAAAAATGACAGCTGCCAACTAGATACGAAATTACAAAAAATATCAATTATCTAAAATATTTATATGCTCTTCTGTATTTTTGAAGATTTGCGAAAAGTCTTAAGTCGATCCTAGCATTTTCGAATTATTTTTCGATATTCTAAAAATGTTTACTTCATTGATAGGATTATAAGTTAAGCTATGAACTGTTGAGCTATTACAAATTTCTAGTTTCATTTCTAATTTCTTGACGATACCCAGATACAACCCGTATGATTCTACCTCATTTTTGTAAAATATTCCTCACAAATAATAATTTATCACCAATTATAGTTCATTTAATAACCAGGTGGAGTAATTTGAAAAGCCTCACCCACACCACTAAAAGTTACCAGATTAGTTATTAAAGGGTGTGATCCGTAAAAGCAGTCAACAGTCGTGTTCCAAATTTATTAAATATGCCTTGATTGATGCAAAAATTAGCAATGCATAGTCATAAGTCAATTTATCGTCTGTCTAGTAGATTATTTATATGCTTATACCTAAGCAGTAGACTGGCGGGTATTCTGTCTCATGTAAAAAATTTTCCTGTTTCGTATTTGATATTTCTAATTCAAACTGAAAGTTTAGAACGTACATTACTCTAATATAGCTGTTTTTAATTAGCAAACAACTGAATGCAATAAAAAGCAAGTCAATAAGTTAATTTTTGAAAATATTTTATAATTTTCACTACAATTTCACTTTTCAAATACTTGTGAGATACTCGCTTCATGGTAATCTTACTTTTTTTGCCTTCAAAAACCAATTTTCTAACAAAACCTGATCTTTTCCATATTGTTTTGAATGTTCCATAGCTTATAACCTCCATAGAAAGATAATTTCATGTTCTACTTTTGACGATATCTTCCCAAATGTGTAAAAATTTCATGCATATAATAAACAAATAGTAGATTCAATTCTTCAAAGGATTACACAGTTGAATTTGATTTGTTTTAAAGCTTTGCAAAATTTTATCCAATGCAGATGACTTATTTCTGTTCTTCTAACAGCATTTTTAATTCACTTATCACAATTTTTCAAAAGTCCTGGTATTCCACCAATATTTTCTGCACTGTATTTAGTTCCTCTACCTTGGTATTCCTTTAATAGTTGGTGAACCTTTGACTTAGGTACTCCTGTAAGGAAAATGTTGAGCATTTGATACCATGTAAGATATAAAAGTAATAGTCTTACTGATTGCTTGAGAAATTGTAGATATAAGACAGTTACATTGTTTTACCGGACTAAGCAAAGAGCTGGTATTCGAAGTAGAAGGATCCATAATTGCAGATATTCATTACAATTATTTACTGAAGTTTTTTAAAGGATCAATTTCAATAAAACTAAGAGAAAATAATAAAATAACAAGAGGGGATGCGATGACAAAATTGAGTATATATATCTGTTATCATAACTATCAAAAATAGAAATTATCAGCTGATGTCAATGCTAAAATGTGTTGTGTGAAACTGGGCGGAATTTGACCAATTAGAGGTCTACAGAATTGCCAACTTAAATTCAAATTACTCCTCCTGATTTTTAAATGAGTAGAAGGCAGAAAATAAAGTTGTTATGGAAAACAGAAACTTTCGAGGGCTATGAGTCACCTATGCGTAGAACGCTAATTTGAGTTGTTATATACAGTGAGCTGAAAACATTGGTACAATTTCTGTCAGTATATCGCATTGGGCTGTTAAGTTAGAAAAGGTTAGGTGTGTGGTGAGTGGTTCTATAAGGCCCTCCACTGCGACTCGCAAGAGTTTATTGTGTTACTGTACTGACAAAATACATATGTATTGTGGAAATATCACAATCACATACCAATATTTTTCGTTCACACTTTACAGATTTTGCACTTGTGTTTGGTGCAGATTAAGATCACAGCTCTAGAGAGTTTCTGCGGACTCTATCTTACTGCTATAGTTCAGGTCCCTCAGAAATTGGTTAGAAAAGTTTTCTTTATGCCTTCATTTATCGGTGTAGAAATTTGTATGACTTTCTTTTTAAATATTTTACTATATCCCACTGTTAGGTACCAGATATTTTTGGTACTTGTTGTTTATTTTTGAGAAAATACTGTAGTGAGCCAGTGTTATAAACATGGCGCAGTCAGTAGGAGTTGAACTAAATGTTGCCAACAATAATACTAATATAAATAACACATATATCGATTAGAAATTGAAATTAATTGCTATGTAGGTTACTTTGCGGAGTTTGTTAATTTGAAACGTAGAAAGAGATATGTAAATCGCTCTCTTCCTACGTGTAACAGACTGTATATATATTTTTTATTTCGTTATGTACAACCCTTTTACAACCCTTTACATCACTATTTTGTTTTTCTTATGAATATATGCATTGATTTTTGAATTTTTTTCCAAGTTACTGTGATTTTTATAGTCTAAGAACCAAAAATGATATTTAATTTGGGTTAATAAGAATAAACTATTTTTAGAAATAGCCAGTGACCGTATATTTGTTTATATATTCACAGACTGAATTGTCAATATACCAATCAAACTTGTTTGGTATCTTTTCGTAGGTATTTTGTGCCCGTATGTATTAATATTTCTCTTCATTTCTCTGTGATAGGTCGGCAATTAGTATAACATGTATATTGCTCTATAACATTATTTTTAAAAAATATATATTAATTACTAGGCTTCAATTGGGTTGTTCCTCATTTTTATGTTTTATAAAAGAAATCTTATCAAATAATTCTCAACTCTTGTTACATTGAACACTAATACGCCATTTGTTCCCAAACATTGTTAGACGCTGCCGAAAGACTTCGTTGTCAGGTTGTTATTAATGAGGAATGTTTTCCTTCCTGACAAGTATTTGGAACTTGAAGCGGAATTTAAAATACATGATTTTGAACACTTCAGTAATATTTGAAAAAATAATATCAAATATTTGCAGCGATATTAGATACTAAGGAACAATTTCCCGAATATATTCAACATATTTTTTGTAATGTAGATATATGTAGCTGGTTAAACCGAGCTATAGGATTCAGTGTTTAGAAAAAGAACTTTTGAATACAATCAATTCCATGAAAGACAAATCTAAACATATAAATTGGATCAATCAAATTGTAACTCGAGTGCTCTTTATTAAAAAATGAAGGTTGGTCAATTTTTCTAAACCCACCTTTATTTAGGAAGTAATAATACTAATAATTGCCGACAACTAAATCATTCCGTACAATGTTATTGTTGTAATAATATATATTGTTGTAATAAATATTGACATGGAATAAGCAAAATTGATATGATTCATGAAACATTACTGAATTTTATGTATTTGGACAAAGCCTTCGAAATAATTTCAATCTGAGTTAGTTTTTATTGCATGAAAAACACTAGACTGATTAAATTCAAAACTTGGTGTTTTCATAGTCTATTTAAAAATCTGAACAAACATTTTTTTTATTTCATGCTAGCTTTACACACTAGACGATTTAATCTTACCACTTTTACTATGTGAATTATATTATTCTTTATATAAAATGAAGGTATATTTAGTCATTTTTTTTAACTCTATCCTTACCTCACCTTTTTATCCTTACCCAAAGTCCATTATTTTCTACCGAGCTGTTCATGAGCGTAGTTAGGAAACGACAAGGGTGTTCATTGCTTTCCGAAAAACTGGCACAGATCAAAGTGTAACTGTCTATAAATGATATCAGAAAATAAGAAAAAGAAAACAATAACAATAACAAAAATCTTGAAAGGACGGGAATCGATCAAGCCGCTGGTAAACTCCGATTTACCTAAGAAGAAGCCACTTGAAGTTGCATCCGTATGCGCGAACTTGTCAAAACCAGCGCCATTTTGTAAATCGACTTCAAATCAGTAGTGTAAAGTTTTCACATTTTGTTGGTTACCACAAAATAACAATATTAAAAATGTAGAGAATTATTTGAAGCTTTTTGAGATAATTTCACATACAATAGACACTGGCGTATGAAAATACTTGGTATCGTTAAAATATTTATACTTTCAATTAACGATTGGCGATGTTCGCTTGTAACGCTGTCGTTTCGAGTCAACATAGTAGACCGATTTTGGTTTCTGCGCTAGACAGTTGGCAAACTTCACGTGGCTTCTTATGTGAAATGGAGTCTATGTTTGTGGATTTTGTTCGTACGATTTCACCCGAATCGAACGTTATTCGAAAGTTCAATAGCAATATCTTCTAAACAGACTGGTGAACAACTTTGTAGATGCATAACAGCTTCATCTGCGTTCATTTATGTTCGGTAGTATTATTAAAAAACTTGGTTTATTAATTGCTATGATTTTTACCTACACACGCTACAGCCGTAGAAATAGTGGTAGCATCATGCTACTTTGAGGGAGATGGGCCTGCACCACCCCCCAGAGGTACAAAAGCTGGTGAAGTACTGTGAAGAGAAGAGACTACCTCTACTTCTAGCATGTGATGCCAATGCACACAACACCAATGCACGCAACACCAACAAAAGAGGTGAGCAACTTTTAGAATATATCCTTAATAAAAACCTTAATATCCACAATATACGGAATACCCCCACATTTGTAACAAGGGTAAGGCAAGAAGTTTTAGATGTCACACTGGCAACACAGGATCTAAAACATATAGTAAAAGATTGGAGAGTATCGGGTGAACCATCTCTCTCCGATCATAGTATCATACCATTCAAGTTAGAACTAGACATACCTGAGGTAAGCCTCAGGAGAATACCAAGAAAAACAGTAGAGTAGTAGAACTAGCCTATTGACGACGAGAGCAAAACCTCTCCAAAATTCAAAGACTAGCCTGTACATGCATTACAGGAACAATTAGAACATGCCCAACGGCAGCCATGGAAGTGATTCTCAACCTCACCCCTTTACATATGGTGGTGGAAAGTGTTGCGGAGAGAACAAGATACAGACTAAGTAGAGAGGGAATCATTAAAAAAAAAACACCTCCTCACTTCTTAGAAATCAGACAACCTGGGACATGCCACAAGACGGTATGATGAAAAAGTATAACTTTTCAAAGATATTCGTTACTGAAATGAGCAACAAGAAGGGATGGGATCCAAATACCATTACCAGACTTGGAAAGAATGCCATTCAATGGTACACAGACGGCTCAAAAGCAATAGAAGGAACTAGGATAGGAGTATTCGGGCCAGGAACCAAACACTCTAAAAGCTTGGGAAAAACCCCAAGTATCTTTCAAGCGGAAATCCACGCCATAAGAAAGTGCGCCCAGTTCAATATTGATAAAGGATACAGAAGACAAAGGATTATCATAATGTCGGAAAGTCAAGCAGCCATTAAGGCACTGAGCTCTTGTGTAATCAGTTCCAAAATGGTGTGGGAATGCCTAGACAAACTCAATGAACTAGGCGAGAACAACATAGTCACCTTACTATGGATTCCAGGACACACTGGAATAGAAGGAAATGAAATAGCAGATGAACTAGCAAAGAGGGGTACTGAAATACCTTTCTGGGGGCCTGAACCCTTTTGCGGAATCAGCCCCAATGTAATATTGGAAGAAATAAGTAAAGCCGAGAAAAAGAGAAGATCTGACCATTGGAAAGATCTAGTAGGGCTTATACAATCAAAGACTCTTCTGGGTGACTACAACCTGTTGAGATCAAAAGAATGCATAAGTCAAAGTAAAACTGCGCTAAGCGTTTTAACAGGGATCCTAACGGGACATTGTCGCCTGAAAAAGCTCAAAATAGTGGAGGAAGAAGAATGCAGATTTTGTGGAATGGAAGAAGAAACCTCCATTTACATACTTTCCAACTGCACAGCACTCCAGAATTCTAGAGCTCAGCACGTAGGAGATTACTGGATAGAAGAGGAACATTTACCTAAGTTGAAGCCTGCAGACACCCTAAAGTTCCTACGGGAAATAGGACTAAAGGAACTACTACAGCCGTAGATTATGTTTATTTGTTTTTCTGACGTTCTGCTCTAGATTCTATTCGCATACTCCCATGTAGGACTGATACGTCTCATCATTGTAATACGTCGGAGCATTTGGTTGAACGTTCAAAGGTAAGGAACCAGTTAGCGTTTCGAGCGCAGCATCAATGCAAAACTTACAGGAAAACGTTAATCAAAGACGGGAAAGGTTAAAATGAATAAATATCTATAACTTAACTATACTTTTATTTGTCATTTTCATATAATATAGGTAAAACAAACGGTAAAAAAAGAAGCGTACTATTATAATGTTATAACGATAAAAAGACAAGAATAATTAAAATACTATTTTTATTTAGGTTTTTAATCATCTATTCTAATACTTTTATGATTGTATAGGTACATTTCTTTTTATAATTCATATAAATTAACAATATTCTTTTTTCTTTAATGATAATTGACCTTATAATAACCTGTAGGTATCTTCTATATGATATATTTTAACAACTCTTATATTAGTACATTTAAATAAAAAAGCTACTCACAGCAGTTAGTTTTAAGCTTTATTACTTTTACCCCTCTAAAAATCTAATACCTACCTACCTAATGTTCAAACGCCAACGTTTTGCGTTTCCACTTAACCTCAAAAGGAAAGTATGCCGAGCGCAATCTATTATTGATAAAATGTTATTATTACGGCAGCCACCAATGCACTGAGACCTTTTGTGCAATCAGTTCTGAAATGGTAGGTAGAATCACATCGTCACGCTACGGGGAGTTCCAGATAACCCTGAAATTGATGGAAATGAAATACTTAGTAACGGGCGTCAACCCAGCTCTATAGTGGAACGCCTCTGATGCGATAAATACAGTGAAGCATTGTCGAGCGCGGTAAGTACTTGGAAGACCGTCGTAGAGTCTGTACAGCATGCAGCGGAGTGAAATAAAGGAAAAATCGACAAAGAGGGATCAGATCATTAGAAAAATCTAATAGGGCTAAACCTGTCTGCGGATATCGTAAAATTCCTTCAAGAAATAGGACTTAAGAAACTACTAGCTTTTGATAATTTGCTCAGGAGTTGAGTAGAAATATCACAGAAATAAATTAACAAACTTGAATTTACCGTATTTCTGTCAGTAGGTGACACAATAGACTTTACAGCTTATACATAACACTTATCAGACTATAGCCAGTTTTTTTAGAACAGCCAAACAAACCTAGTTAACTATTCAATACTCGCATTGTATTCAAAACCATGACGTAACAGTTGACCAACCACACAATTAAAACAGCTCACTGCTATAGTTTGACAAAGTAGTTATCTTATTGGACCGTTACGTCATAAAAGTTTACCGCGACGTGATAGTATTTTCAGCCTGGTTTGCGTGGTTAAATTCAAAGAAAAATGGCTTATAATATACCTTTGGCTTTACTGCATGTCATTATCTCAGGTCAGGACCCGTATTCTTAAGGGACTAGTGAGAATCTCACCAATGAGATAGGTGTATTGCATCCCACATAGCATTGAAAGAAGATTCATATGCCAAGTATATGCCTTCAACGTCCCGTAAAAGATGTTCGTTCCGGTACATGATTAGCATATGCTGTCCACATACTTTTGAGCACATCCCTGTACATACATCCATAGCAAGTGCTAAGAATTTAAGATTCAAACTTGTTTTTTCCGTAGATCTTTCGCATATGATTCGCACATACCATAAAAGTCCACCTAAAGCCTTTTTTTAATTATATATTTAGCATGTAATAATGATTTACCATTAACTAAGATCCTTTTCACTACATTCAGCGCATATGCTAAGTATATACCTTGCAGAATATCAGAAGTATTTTATTTCACAGATATCCTAAGCATGTGATAGGGATTATCAATCAGGTTAGCACGTTTTATTCGTTTTACATACATGTATGAATTATTATTTACTATTTTCGTTAAATAGATTCAAAGCCATCATTGGTGTTGTACCCTTTCATTTTAAATATGCATCTGCCGATATCAGAACTAACCCAAAAGCCCATCCTTAGCAAGTGCAAAATATAAAACACGGAATATGTACATGTACATGTATGCTACGCATATACCATAAAATAAAGTCAATGGCGAGTATATACCTTTAGCATGCGATAATGACTTAATATACCTATATTCTTTATTAAGCTAACTTCAATCGATATTGAAGCCATTATATCTTTCCATTTATAATATACATTTAGCATGTATATATCTGAATAATCTGATGATTAACCTTAAATCATATTTTTAGCATGTGCAAAGTATAAAACATAGAACATTATTTGGTACATTCAATGCACATGCTGAATACGTCCTTCGCACATGCGATCACATCCTGTTTCAGCATATTCGAAATAATACATAAACGCATCGAAAGAGGGCGCTGACTTTTATTTGTAGGTTTACACCGATTCATATGTAACCACGGAAATCAAATACCGGACCAAAGCTTAAGAATTATACTTACCTGGCGTAGGGGTTGCCGTGATCAACATGGCATGCAGATGGCATGGAGGTCCCCCCAGAACAAGGATTTTTCATTGCACTAATTAATAATGTTACATTGGTGAATGGTAAATGAAAAATAAGAGATTGACAAAAAAGTTAACTTCTATATCATATACATAGCACCTAAAAAGTGTATATGCATTGCAAGCGAGAAACTTCAGAAGAGCATGTGCAAAGTACATTCTTTTCGTAAGAGGAAGTGTAATGGATATGCGTAGGTCCTGCGAATAATACGACATATCCATAGCATGTGCCTAGCATCTATACTAGCACATGTATAGGAAATTAATAGCACTCGGATAGGTACCTATATAATATATACGCCGATAACACATGCCTAGGATGTACTGTATATCAGCAGAAGGCCCATAGCTGGAAAATGCGTAGCATGTGAAAAGAATGTGCTATCACATGCTTGTTGGCACTTTGAGCTTTTTATTGCAGGGTACATACTCAGCATCTTATAAGGACATCTTTCATCACATTCTGAAAACCTGATCAGCATGTGACCAGGGCGCAACACAATCTATTTATAGCACTTGTTTTGGTATTATGTGAGAACATGCTTTGCACATCCATGTTCTTTTTGAAAATATTCCACGCATATGCTTAGGATGTCAAATTGCTATGTGGGATGGTTGCCTAAAACATGAGAGTTTCAAATTTGTAGTATTTTTAAAGGAAATAGTGAGATCTGCAATATCACCGGACGAAATCCAATACCCATGTTCCTAAGCTTCTCACCACTTCTCACCGCTTTTGGCGAGATTCTCTATCGGTCCGAACCATGAGAGATCGAATCAATCTCGTTTCAGGCAACCCGTAATGCATCAATCTCGTTGGTGAGATTCTCACTAGTCCCTTTAAGAATACGGGCCCAGGTCAGTTTCTTAGATCGTAAAAAGAACTATAAGTATCTTGAAAACTATCTTCCATTTATTAATTTTACAAAACTTTCTATTTAAATGTACTAAATTAAAAAACAAACAACTTATAAAATATGAACTATTATCTAGCAACGATTTAAAACTTTTTTTTTTCTATACATATATATTTATAAATCTTTGACTGCACCACTCGGCAATTTTTTACTTTTTAGAATTTAACCTACTGCTTTATACAAATCAACTTAAAACAGCCCATCGCATTCGCTGAAAACGTCTTAAATTTTACTATTATTAATATGATGAAATTTAAAAATCTACAAGGCGTATTTTTCGAAATCTATCTAGATTTATTTTCAGCGGACGCGAATTGTTTTCAAAACGAAATTAAAACGGCTATTTCTACTTATCAAAATCGAACAGGTCTACAACAATTGGTACAAGACAGTCAATAAAATCTACGAGATCTCCATTATTAATAATATCTAATAGTTGAATAAGTTGCAGATGTAATTCAAAATGAACTAGGCAAAATCAACCGAGTTGGTGAAGAAGCCTCTCACTTATAAGTACAGGGTATCCAGATTTTCATTGGTAAAATGTCAACAATAAGAGATAAGGTGGAGGCTGTAATTGATTTACGTTTTGTAATCTCAGTATCAGGTCCGGTTTCCAAGAAATGCAAGAAAATACAAACTAGTGGTTGAAGGTGTCATTACTTGAAGTTTAAGTAATTTTTTCAAAACCATTATCAACTTTTAATCTTAGATACGGACCTGTACATTTCGATATGATTTTTTGAGTAATTGAAAATAGCTCCCAAGATAATAGACCTATTTACCAGGCTCTATTGTTTGCAAGTCTAGTTTTTTTTTGAGCTATTTTTTCCGGGTCTACTTTCTACAGGTCCATTTTTTCCGTGTCTATGTTTTCAGGGTTTACTTCCTACAGGTCCATTTTTCGGGTCTATTGTTTGCAATAGAATCTAATTTTTTCGGGTGCTATTTTTTTAGGGTCCACTTTCTACAGGTCCATTTTTTCCGTGTCTATGTTTTCCGGGTCTACTTTCTACTGGTCCATTTTTTCGGGTCTATTATTTGCAAGTCTATTTTTTCGAATAGAATCTAATTTTTTCGGGAGCTATATTTCCGTGTTCACTTTCTACAGGTCCATTATTTCCGTGAATTTGGTTTCCGGGTCAACTTTATTCGGGTCTATGTTTTCTGGATCAAATTTTTCCAGTCTATTGTTTCTGGTACTTAAATTTTTTTCTATCATTGTTAACATTTTAACAAAGCTAGATACCCTTTATATGGAGAAGTTTGTTAACAAAAAACTCAATAAACATCAATAACAAATTAAAACATCAACTTATATTTTGAGATTGTCTCTCTTGCACCAAATTATCTTCCTGCTATCTCAGAGCATACTGTACGACTTTTCTAATTTGCAACTACTTTTGGAAGTTCTAGGTACTCTCTGACTATTTACTACAAGCTTATTCAAGCAATAAATCTAAGAAGGAGATGTTACATAATTTTTTAATATTTTATTCCAAATATATTTAATAAATAGGAAATTGTTGATATAATAAATAATTAGTCTGGTGTCTGAAATTCCTAAAATCGAACAAATGTTCACCTGATCTACTACAATGTGATTTTATTAGTTATTTTTCAATATATCTAAGAATTTGACATATTTTCAACCTGCACTCTATTGTGATCAAAGCTGATAGGCATTAACAGTTCAAAATTTGGACCCAAAGTGCATAGAAATACATTAAATGCCAAAAGGCAGATTATTTTGTTTTGATAAGCTAATTTTAAAGATAAATATGAGGAAAAGTTAATTTAGAATGTTATTGTTGAAAAATTGTTGAATATATTTCGCATCAGAATAGTACCTATCATTTTCTACTGATTGTCATTTTTGGAAACAAGTTTAAAGTGGTACAATATGCTCTAATTCTAACTACTTTGGTATTGTACAAAAGGTATCGGAATTTTTACAGTAACAAGATAAAATAATATCCATAGCATTCGATAAGTACACTAGGTCTGTTCTTAATAATAACCACTTCGCCAATAATAACGCCAATCGATATTTTGACAGCTCAAAATGTACTTTCAGGTACATCAACCACTCCATCGCTTTTTCGGGGTGGCGAATAAATTTGGTGGTTTAAGAAATGACAGCTTAACCTCAAAAAAGAATTATTTAAGAAATGGACGAATAAATAAAAATCAATTTGGAATGTGATAATGAAGTATTGACTGCACTATCAGTAGCATCAGAAATTGAAATTTTTTTTAGTGGTATCCATTGTCAGTTGTCACCATTTTGATGCTCTTTTGCTTGGTCTAAAAATAAAAGGAAGACCTTAAAACAGGGAAGATCATGTAAATGTAAATAAATGCTTAACAAGTGATACAAGAATGTATAGCTCATCAAATGCTGTGGGATATTTTATTTGAGAATTAATCTTCCGATTCTGGATTGTTAAGTAAAGATCAGCTACACGATTCTATGTCATTTAAGTCTACAACTACATCAGTCGGCTCTTGTTCATATGCAGGTGGATTATCGTCCTCGGTTATTATGGGACAGCTTTTTCCTGTTTCCTCTTCATTATTGTATTCTTCACTTTCCCTATGCACCAAGACTTGTACTACGGTTGATTCACTATTTTGTCTGTTTAAAGGTGGCCTTGTCAAGTGGCTGTCAGGGGAAGCTTCTGTTACCAATATGCTTACATCAGAACTGAAACTGGAAAATTTATGATTTTAAAAAAGCTTCTTTTTAATAAAAAAATGTATTGAAATATGGGTAATAAAAGCCAGTGGATACTGGTCGTGTGTGATATTGTCTTTTTAAACTTGAAGAAAATGAAATCATCAGCTTTTTCTACTTTGCTCCACTGGAACAATGCACAAGAACAAAAAAAGAGTAGGGGAGGGACGTTGAATATGACGCACCGTATACCGATGGCATACAGATGGCTCAGAAATGAAA
>CAJUYG010000677.1:110253-123910 GCA_910591675.1 Galerucella calmariensis | reverse complement strand
AAGATGTTTACCTGCTGATGTGATCAGCCTAAAAAGAAGATGCATAGACCTTCCGAACGTTTCGAAGTTGACCATATCGTCTAGCGCTCCTTGTTGGCGCACATGGCCGAAAAGGAACATGCCAATAATAGCGTAAATGAAAGTAATTAGAGCAAGGAGAGCTCCAATGTTAAACAATGCAGGAAGAGATACTATTAGAGCGAATAGGAGCTTCCTTATACCTTTGGCAGCCTGAAAGGAAACAAAATTTCAGTCAATAAAATTTTTTTTTGATGAGAAATGTTTTATTAGGATAACTAACAACTAACAAAAAAAAGCAATTATAATATATACAGTATAATTTATCCAATTGAGATTTACATTTTGATGTTGTAGTAATCCTTACAATATTCGGAGGTCACTACATATGTTCAATTAGCGACATTTTTTGTTCATTCCACGTACACGCCTTACAGCTACCAGTTGAAACAAAAATGCAGGTGGATTGTTAAATATCCACAAAGTATCATACAATTTCAGCAATCTGTGATTGCTTTATTGGGCTTTAACTAACTTTCATTTGCCATATATGGATCAATCGGGAATTTTTCTGTTTCAACTGATAGATCAATCAAATCGTGCACATTAAACACATTGTGAAAAGCTCCACCAGGTAGGAAAGAATAACGAATAATGCATAAGTCTTAGAAGACATGATTGATATTTAACAAAGTATTGGAAAAAATATAGCAGCATCTGCGATATTGATATCACTAGTCAACATTTTTTGTGGCTGTGGTCACTGACCAAAGTAAAAACTGTTTTTAATAAAATATTAGTCTGAGTTTGGAGTTGGCTTTTGTAAAGAGGGAACACATTTGATAATATCATCATAGTTTTTGACAAAATATCATCCCTCTTTAGATGGCAACGACAGTGACAAAGAAGCAGCTGCTCTGGTCTTCGCATTTGATTGTGAGACAATTTTTCATAATATGGCACACGGTGGGCGCCAGTTCTATCATGTCCTGAAGGAAATGTTGAGTACCTATGCAATACTGCGCGACATTTCGCAACTAAATGTTGCAGCAGCCGGTGCGTTTCCAACCACCAAATCCACTTAGTACTACCTAGTCCTAAATACTTCAATAAGTTGTTGACAACAATGCCAAACTATTCATTTTGGAAATGGTCACCGCGATAATTAATTAATAATGGGAGTACGTATGACTCTCTTACAAGAGGATCAAGTTATTATTTCACAATCATGTCAATGGTTACGTCGCGGGTTCACGGGTTCACTTGGGATTGCCCACTAGTGCTCAAGGTACCCTCAAGGCTATTGTTGGTCTACCCAGCCGGCATCTCTTAAACGAAGGAAAAACAAGAAGTTGATGATTTTTTTTCAATATATCGGAGCTTACAGCTTCAAACTTAAGTAATAAAACTCGTGCTTTTATCGCTCCAAAAAAGGAGAACTGAATAGAATGCTTTACTTTATAATAATTGTGAAGATAAAAATAAAAGGTATGTGGAAGCTTTGATCCAGTTGTCGACTAGTGTATCTCTCACAGTTTGAAGAAATTATCTTTGGGGTACAGAAAACATCAAAGAACAAACCTATTCACCAAACAGTCTAAAGCTACCCATTTTTATAATCAAATTCATTTTCATTTGAATGAATAGTAGTGGTTAATGAATGAGGTCGTAGCGTGAGGGTAACAAAAATAATTATACAGTTGACAACAGCAACATAACATTAGGTATCAATAACGGTCAAGGGGAACACATTACAGACAATACGTTAAAATAATACTGACCACAGCTTTGGGATGGTATACCTAAACGGTTATACTTACAAATGACTATAGTAGACCAGTAAGCAAAATTACCAAGAAGTTTATAGTAAATTGTTAATATTATGTTTGTTTATTATTTCCTTTGTTATTACTTAAGAAAAAGCTTTTATTTCCCAAAGAATATCTTTGGGAAATACTCCCAACAGAGGAAATATAAATATTTTTGAGTCAAATTAATTTTGTATAAGATGTGAATCAATGTACTTACTTTAATCAATCGTAAAATTCTTCCTATCCTAAAAACTCTAACTACTCTAAGAAGAGTCGGGGATACAGGGAAATCTATCATGATATCTTCCATGAGAATACCAAGAATGGAAGCCAAAACTAATAGAAAATCGAAAACATTCCATGGAACAGTAAAGTAGTGGTATCTTAAACCTATTATTTTCACTATTGCTTCTGAAAAATAAAAAGCTTCGTTAATGGAGTTATGGAAAATGTTATATAACAATTTGATAGTTTATTTATAAATCCAAGTAAAGCGCTTGTGAATTTAGAGCACAAATGTTTAGATAATTTGTAGAGGCGAAGCAAAATATGTTGCTTGTCAATGTGATGGAGATTTAGTATTAAAAGAATATGAAATGGTTTGTATTTGTTGCAGGAACAATGTCAGAAATGAGAAATTGTATATGATCATTATATCCTTATACCGTATAGATATTTTGA
The DNA here is from genome assembly GCA_910591675.1 of Galerucella calmariensis. Lineage (NCBI taxonomy): Eukaryota > Metazoa > Arthropoda > Insecta > Coleoptera > Chrysomelidae > Galerucella > Galerucella calmariensis. The sequence goes on along the minus strand of CAJUYG010000677.1, from coordinate 121,400 downwards.
ATTTCATAAACACATTTTCTCCATGCTTTTCTATCTTCTGCTGAAGTTGATGCTTCTCTCCATGTATGTTGTTATACGTTACTCATCTTTATATTCCATATCTATCTTGGTCTGTCTCCCTTGCTTTCAATCTGCAATCTCGCTTCGTATACACGTTTCCCTTATCTGTTGTTATTCATTCGCTTCATATGTCCCCACCAACTCAATTGTTGCTACTCTATAAATTGTACTATAGGCTTTACTCCTAAATCTTCTCTTATATTTGTGTGTTTCTAATTTCGTCTTTCCTAGTAGCTCCTCTTATACATCTCAAATATATCATTCCAACTACTCGTATCTTTCTTGTTTGTGCATTAGAGAGATTCCACGATTCACACCTATACGTTAGTGCTGGTCTATATATTGTTTTCTCTTATTGATTTCAGCTTCTTGTTCTCCAGTTTGTTCTAGTGGTACTCCAAGGTATTTAAATTCTTCCATTTCTTCAATTTCTACATTGTCTATTTTTCTATTCAGGTCTCCTATTATCAATATTTTTGTTTTAGTAGCATTTATTTGCATGCTTTCGTCTTCCATTGTTTCTTTCCATATATTAATATTGTCTTGGAGCAGTTCCTCAGTACCTGCTATTATTACGATGTCGTCTGCAAAAACTTCGTACAATATTTTAACTCTCTTCTTATATTTCTTGATTATATGGTTCATGTGTACGTTGAATAGTGTTGGGATTAGTCCTCCACCCTGTCTTCATCCCATCTCTGTTCTGAATCCCTCTTAATCCGTTAATCCCTGTTAAGTGCTAGTTCTTATTACATAATTTATATTTGTTCTATATAGGTTTTGGATAATTCTTATCAATTTGTTGTGTAGTCCTCTTTCTTTCAAGCTGCTCGAATTTTTTACTCTGAGTACTGTGTCAAAAGTTTTTCATTTTTTTCAATTTTACACATGACGTTTTTTTTGTTAATTGCTTTATCATAAAAATATGATCCTAAGTGCTCCTTCCAGGTCTAAGCTCGCTTGGTGCTTCTGATAAATGTGAATGTCTATTATTTATTATATTTTCAAATATTTTTGTAATAGTGTTCAGTTACGTTATTCCTCTGTAGTTATAACAATTTTTTTGGTCACCTTTCTTGAGAGCAAACTTTAATTATGAAATTTTATTTAAACTTTGAATTTTATCAATTTTTCTGTTTTGTATTATACGATATGGTGATATGATTAGGAATAAATAATCAGAATAAAAAATGCGATGAATTGAGTCTGTTTGACTTACCTAATCCAAAAACCGTTGTAAAAAACGCATTACTAACTTCTAGAACAAAAAACACAGAGTGCGGTTGGCCGTAATGTTCGATACCCATGCTGAGCATATTTAAAAAAATTAAAACAAATATTGCTATCTCGAACCGGCGAGAATTCGACAAGTCATAGAACATGGCCAAGCACTGGTTCATTGGTCTTTTTATCACTTTTTGTGGCTTTTTTCTTCCCAATTTTTTCATCGCTGTATAATAATGTTTCTGACTTTCGGTGAGGAACATTTCCAGTACACCTCCTTCATACTAAAACATGAACAATAAAAATAAATAGATTCATTACCCAATAATTATTGAGTGGGTATTTACCTTTTTCTTGAGCATATTGAAATTATCGATGATGACTCCTATGAATAAGTTTAGAGTGAAAAAAGATCCACAAACTATAAAAATCACGAAATAAATGTAAGAATAAAGATTCGCTTCTCTTTGAGGCTGCAAATCTACGCCTCTAGCATCAACTGCGTCCGCCATAACTTCCATCCATCCTTCGAATGTAGCCTATAACAAGGGAAATAGGTCTGTTATCATGAAAGATTTCAAAAAAGTTATTTATAAAAATTGTAGACAACTTTTTAACATTGTCGAAGAATACTTTTACCATACTTTTATTTATATCTAGGGTTTCCTATACCTGAAGTTATTAGTTTTTGATATATTCTCATTTTTAACAGTAAGTATTTGATAAAAGCATAAATATCTCAGAATTATTCAATGAAAACGCTTCTCAATATTATAAAATTGCAATCCAGGACCTCAATTCTCCCATAGTTTCGAAGGTTTCTGTTTTGGATGCCACAAACTTCGTCAAGCATTCAGTCTATAAATACAGGCAAGACCGTTGGACTGAATCAAAATCTATAGTCCGCAGAATAAAGAAATACGTGAGCCCCTGGAGATCATTCCTGTTGAAAAGAAGAGAGCAAACGATCTTATCGCGCCTTAGGCCCGTTTCACAAACGACCGATGATCAGGACGGACGGTCGGTCCTAGTCATTGGTAGATATGTATCGTTCACATGAACGCGTATCATCGGTCAACCGTTGGAAAACGCGCGGGCATCGGTCTGGCCAGTGGCTTGTGCTGATCATCGGTTGGTAGCCGAGCCATACGATAAGCAGAGATATTCACATGCAAGCGTATCAGTGGCCGTTTTGATGCGGTGTTTGTGTCTGCTGAGCACGTTTTTTCATATATTTTTTCGTTTTGGGCTACACAGAATGGCAAATAGTAATGAAAAATATTGTTTTGATACTGAAATACTGATATCAACAATAGAACAAAAACCATGTATCTGGGATACTTCTTCGGAAGATTATAAAAACCGTGATATAAAGAACAAAGCTTGGGAAGAAGTCGCTGAAATATTGATACAAAATTTTGTGAATCTAGACGAGACAAAACAACAAGAAGCAAGTCAAATGAAGAAATTGACATTCTAAAGTACATAAAGAATTTTCGTGGATCTTCTCGTAAATTTGAATAAGGGGTGACGAAAGCCCCTTTTATTGGTCTTTGTAAACATAAAGGATGGGCCCAAATTCTCCTGGAGCATCGTTTCTTCTTTTGCCTTTCATTTAACCTTTTTAAACACAACGTGACAACAACGCGATGCTCTGTACTTCTCAAATACATGTTGACGACTAAAATGCGAAAACAATATTTTCGACCGATGATCGGTGCCGACCGAACATCGGTCCTTTGTGAAACGGGCCTTAGCATTGGACATACAAGATTCTCTCATGACTGTCTTATGTTCCATTACACCGATTACACGGCACCAGGGGGTCTATTCACTAGCAGTGAGAGCTACTACGAGAGTACACACCATAGTATGGTACACACTTATAAAGTGCGCATGCGGGCTATATCATAATTTGTAATTTCGAGAGAGCTCGCATGCGCACTCTATTAAGTGTGTACTCTCGTAGGAGCTAACAGTGAGTTAGTGAATAGACCCCCAGTGTGCGTCAGCTGCAATCAGCCTCTGACAGTAAGCCACGTACTATTGAGATGTGAAGAGCTCCGACTACAGAAACAAATTCATGACATCCCCGATCAAATAGGAGAGGCACTTGGTGAAAACTGCGATGTGTCTCAGTTAATGGACATTTTGAAATCCATTCAAATATTAAATAATATTTGACGATCTACTTCCATAGTTTTATATTAAGTATAGTAAATTCACAAATAATGTAATTTGATTAAGGTAAATACCATCTTTCACTTCTGTAACTAATGTTAATATGTTGCATATTATTCTTGTTGAGCGCTAATAATCCTAGGGACTGATGCGCATTAAAGGTATATGATAAAAAAAAATATAGAACTGGATCGAATATATACTTACCACTTGGAATAAAGCCAAGTAAGCAATACCCACATGGTCAAATGATATTTTGGAGTTCATCCAAGTGAAGTTTTCTCTTAAACAGTCCCACTTTGTATCCACAATCTGAAAGAAAATGGAAATACAAATTTAGCTACCGGAAAATTCAAGAGCAATTGTATAAATTATAAAATAGATCATAATCGCTTGGTGAAAGTATTTTTCGTCGACCAGATTGGAACATTTTATAATCTTCTGCAGTGTTAACATTTGAACAGAATTTAAGATCGTCTGCAAAACAAAAAAACTTACTGTACCTATTTGAAACAATCACGAATATCATTTGAATAAATGCCAAATAGCAAAGGGCCTAAGTGGGTTCACTATACATAATAATCATTAATGGATAGTGATAGATGAAACTTATATTTTGCACAGCAGACGAAAAGTCGATTTTTTATTGGGAAGCTGAAATTTTTTTATAAAATTATTAAAATTATTAAATATGCCTCTCGGTGAAGCTGTCTATTGTCTTGCCAATTTGACTGTAATAGACAGTTTGCCGTCCTTGATATATAAATAACTATTCTACGACGACCTCCAAAACTGTACATTTAATATTTTGTACTGACTGTACTGTGTCAGCATACTCCACATTTAGTCCTCGCAATATAAAGTCGTGAGCATTGTTTCCCTCCTGATGGCCTATTTTGCTTGACAAGAGGGCAACATTGATGTAAAGGAAGATACACTCACCCCGATCTCCGAAGTCGTTGCGGAAAATTGCTTAACGAGGTAAAAAGGGAGTAATTTCAGTGAAAATAACGTATTCGTGCATATCTTTTACCCTACAATTTTACAGAAAAAACGTTGAACACTTTTTTCTCATGAAACCAAACTTTATACATGAAAAAATATCGATTAGGACCGAAGTAATGAGCTATTTATGCCATCAGTTACAAAATTAGGCATTTGTAACGTATTGCATACAATATTTTTTCTAATTTTGGAGAAAGTAATAAAAAAATAAAATTTAATATAATTGATAAAAATTTGGAAAACATAAATTTGGTTTGTTGCTGCTACTTCATGTTAGTTGTCAGTTTGACATTTTGTGAAAAAGTCCAGACGGAAGGTTTTTAGCGAGATTGATATATTTTTATTTTTATTTTTAAGAAATGAGTGATTCAAGTTCTGTTAGCTACCAAGCGATATTGAAGTGGCAGCAGGTAATGCTCTATTATCAGTAATTCCCAAAAAGTCAAAGACAGTTTATGATTTGGCATACGAAAAATTTGTTACGTGGTGTGATGAGAAGAAAACTGAACATGTTAATAAGAAAGTTTTACTTGCATATTTTGAGGGTAAGAAAGATCTAAAAGTTTCCACATTATGGACACTTTACTCAATGTTAAGGAATAATTCTTTTTGTCACTAACTTTGAAATACATTTTTCATCACCAATTGTATAAAATTTTACTTTATGCAACTAGTTACAAAAAGTAAGACGTTTCATAATGTCAAAAAGTTTTAAAAAGTGTCACTTTATATGTCAAAATTAGAAAAAACATTATTCACAATATTATTAATAAACAAATATAAAATCCGATGTTATTATTATGATGTCTTTATATTACATCTAACTATTCCCTCAAATTTGTAACTCAATTATTAGTTTACAAATTATGACCAGTGGCGGCTCGTGAACTTTTTGAGAGAGGAAGCTGGACATACAAATTTTCAGCCAGTTGATTTAACCTTCGCACAGCGACCGTACCAGCTACTTCAGTGACAAAATTAATTGTTGCCCAGCAAAAACCAACGTGGAGGCATAGAGTTTCTTGCCAAAAAAATTTTTTTTTCGCATAATTCATTGTGCAGTGCTATTTTATCAAAAAATTTATATTTTAGAACTAATCTAAAAGTGTATTTGAAGACTCTTTAAAATCATTCGAATAAGCTTTTATTCATCAAGTCGAAAAACTTCAATTCATTTAAATCGGAAAATAGAATCTCAATTTGAACTTTAATAGTATCTAAAATTTCATGAAAAAGTTGTTTATAATGTAGTTTCGGTTTCTTCTCTACCAAATTACGTTTTCCTCCTTTTCACGGGAGTGAAATATGTTGAAATATGTTCAAATAAAATATTAAAATGGAAATCTGTATTACGGCAACTTGAAATTTTATCAATGAGATGCTTCAAACGCTCTTTTGAATAAATTATATCAGTGAATTTATGTTGTAAAATTTGGTAAATAACATCTGTTTGTTCAAATATTAATTTAAAAGAATTAAGAAAAAACAAAACTTAAAAACATCGCAGACGCTAGAAGCTAGCCTCCGCTATTTTTTACGGTATTAGCGATTGGGCTGGTGGAAAAAACGGCAACTGTGTTGAGCAGCACGTGTTTCGAGAGAGCTGTTGTGGAATCTAGCCTCAGGGCACTGCTGTCAGATTCTGAAATAAGTAGTGGAAACGGGGAATTTATTGCGAAATTAGAAACTTTTGGATAAACGGGAAATAAAATGAAGAATGATCAACAAAATATTTCTGGTGCTATTTGCTGGATAAATTGTTGATGAGGCTGAGCCTCCTTCAAGGAGCCGCCACTGATTATGATGTTAAAACAAATTAATTTATAGGGATGTACGCTGCGTATTCTTTTCCCCTACTGCTAACATCTCAATGCGAGTCGTCAAATACGTGGACGAACTCAGAATAGATCACGCGTAGTCTTTGTTTACATGCGGTTTTTCTTGGGACCGTTCAGACTATAGGTGAATGAAGATATCCTAAAATTCCTCCGGGAAATAGGACTAAAGGAACTACTAGTTTCTGAGACTCTCCTCAGAAACTGAGTAGAAGTAAGGGGACACAATAGATCTTTTAGGTCTCAGTGAATGTCACCCCAAAATACATACATACATACATAGGTGAATGAAAATATACTTACGGAAGCGTCGATTCTTTCTCCTTCATCGTCTAAGCATTTATAAAATTTTCCGCTAAAAAACTGTACACCCATAATGGAAAATATCAACCAAAACACCAAGCATACTAACAATACATTGAAGATGCTGGGTATGGCGTACATAAGAGCATTTACGACTATTCTCATACCCTGCCATCTACTTATCGCTCTTAACGGCCTTAACGCTCTTAGAGTTCGTAGAGATCGTAGTACTTTAAGGTTTTCGTTTTCTTCTATTAACAAACTAAATAATGATACCTGAAATTAAAAAAAAAACAAGTCAAGTGATAGTATTTATTAATTAAAAAAGGAAAGTTTGTGAGTTTCTTTATTGTTCAAGCTTAAAATTCAGTAATAACGGAATAACTATTCCGTTCTACTTATTAGGAATATTATGATACAATTAACATTGAAATTTTTTCTTCATTAAGGTGAAATCCAGCCCTGTTTATTAGAGCTTCCAGAAGTACCTCTATGGAGAAGGTCTCCAGCGAAGTGAATACTTGTTTGATTGAATGTAATCTCATGATAAAAACTGAGTTCTACTATGAAACGTACCTTCAGACTTGACAATACACACTCTTGCAACCTCATGTTTAACTGTAAATATTTCGCGAAATCTTGCCTCAATCGGTACCAATAAGGAAGAGGATATTCACAAAAAAAGTATGAGACAATCGGAAAATTCTAAGAAATGACAATTCCACCGATGGCGTGGAACAAAATCTACCCTTACCCCCCGTAGTATTTCTGTGGTGAATATCATCTACACTTAAACCGATTACCAAGTATGATAGAAACATATTCAAGTATCTTGCAGTAATAGAGAAGGACCATATTTTATTTAAGTGTTGTATATCTTTGCATTTATCACCGTGTAAGTGAATCACTCAGTATATTTGAAAAGATAATTCGGTTAGGTACATTTTCCTATACAACAAAAAGATCTGTAACTTATTATAACACTTTCCAAGCTTTTCTATTTTTTACATTATTCATCGTAACATTAACTATTTCACTGTTGAGAAGAAGCAAGATTATCATTTATCTTAGTTTTATCCTTAAAAATTTCCAAGCGCACCTGTGTTGAAAGTTCTATTCACTCTGTTCCATATTTATTTCAAGTCTCTTGAAAACGGTAATTTTATTTTTCTCTATTTTGCTTTGGGGTTTCTGTTCACGAGCTTTTCATATTTCAGAATAAATGGTGATGGTGCGACAGCAGAACTATTTGAAGATTTTTTTCAAAATCGATTACTGTCAAATTTTCCCCCAAACAACATAATACTGATGGACAATGCTAGTTTGTCATAGCCAACAATTGAAGGTACACTTAGGAGAGTATTATATTAGGCTTTATTGGGTTCAAATACTTCGGTCGCACGCTTGCTCGAGTGCATTACTTGCGCTAGTGTTCAGTGAGATCATATTGCAGCGAGCACGAGGGAGCACAATCGTTGTGCATGCTCGCGCAACTATTTTCCTGGTGCTAGTAGAATAATAGTTATTTATCGCCAACCGTCAGTAAAGCCATCAATTTTAAGATTGATTTCCGGAAGTAAACAAACAGTTTACCTTCCTTTACGCTTCTCCCTATTACGGCATCATAATAGTTTTCTTGCGATTTATCTATAACAAATTATTGTTGGAGCTCCATTGACTTCCGGAATTAACTTTTATGATGCTTCAAAGTGTACCTTCAATTTAAATATAACAAATAATAAGTAGGTTTGTTCTATATGTGCTGTTTATTTTGTCACAATAAAATGCAATGAAATATACCTCAGTTTCTTATATTTTGAATTCTGAGCAGTTGGCTATAAAATATTGTATACACCACGTCAGTAAAGTGTCTTTATCGGACTCGCCTGTTATTCGCCTCACTTCACTCGTCTCATAATTTCAGACTCGTCCGATAAAAAATCACTTTAGTGCCTTGGTACATAAATAACTATTTTGTCATACTAGTTTATTATTGTGTTTTTATAGCTTAGTTACCAACTATCTAATGTCGTACTTTATGCCCGTGCGGGGGGCAATATACCAATTTGGTAAACTACAATCATACTTATATATTTTAAATATTCAAATGTCAGTACACTCCCCAAAAACTTGACAAATTTACTTTTCCGCACTAGTGCGAGAGATAGAGATAGCATCATCCTAAAATAATCAAAAAACTTTCCAGGCTGTCTGAGAAGACCATTCAAAATTTTATGGTAATCGTCATCTCCCTCCCCATCCGCGAAATACTCATTGACCCATTCTTCTCTAATATAATATGAATCTATCATCAAAAGCATAAAAATACCATCTTCTAACACTAACCTCATTTCGTCCGATGAAGAATCTATATTGTCTGACCCTTCTGTGTCTCTATCCTTCCTACACCAAAAAGTTGTGCACGCGTGCAATTAGTGTGATGACACCAAGCTCGCGCGAGTAGGTTGTGCTCACTCGCGCAACCAAATACAAGCGCACTCGTGCTCTAATGTATTTGAACCCTTGATTAATAAAAATAATTAAATTTTACTTACAAAAACGATTAAAAAATCCAGTAACGTCCAGAAACTCGTAAAATATTTATGGAAACCCAAGGCGATCCACTTGAGGAACATTTCAATGATAAAAATGATAGAAAAAGCAAGATTCGTCCAGTATAAAACGAGCTTAAGATCCGGATTTTCATCTAAATGAATGTCTTCAAAACAAAGCGTCACACTCGATGCGAATATCAACACCAATATAAACCATTCGAATCCTGCCGTGTCGACTATACTCATCACATTTTGCCTTAGATTTGACCATTTCACTCCAACCTTGGAGTTCGCACATTTGTTTAAACAAACACATTTTTCATAAATATTGCTGGGAAAGCAGTCCGGTGCAATCTTGGGCGGTTTCTTTTTCCCAAACCCCGGAAAATTACCCATTCCATCGATATATTCTCCTTTGGAATTCCTTCTACCACCGACTGTTAGCTCGTCTACGTAAGATACCAAAGTTTGCCAGGGCTTATCTCCACCATCGAAGATGTTTTCGGAATTTTTTTGTTTCGGTGTTCGCGTAGTTTCGCTCTCTGAATCTACCGATTGGTTGTTGACGCTCGGGTTAATTTGGCTTGTTTCTTCTGAAATAATTAATAAGATAAGATATCATCCCTTAAAATAGTGCATACGGTTGAAAAAAGACCAAATAAACAAGAGACCAAACTGTTCAAATTTTCAGGGTTAGGAAACATCACCCATATTTATTTTCTTCCCTAATTACTTGTTTTCAAACGGATTTACGCGTATTTGATTAATTATTCATTTTGTCTCTTTAGCTTATTAGTCTAGGGTTGAAAATAATATTTTCTTATAACAAATAAACTACCTTTGCTATTGTTAGTTGTACCCAGACCTGAAGACATATTTTGTGAAAGTTTTGACTCTCTAGATTTGTTCTCGTTTCTCAAAGTTTCACTCGACGTATTCGCTAAGCCGGAATATAATTTTGATGATCGTTTACTTCTTTCGCCCTCTGAAATTCTTTCCTGAAAATATTGATTCATTATTAATCAAATTTCAGAGCAGTGAGTTATTTCCCCATTTTGTGAACTATATAGATACATGAATCATTGTCAGATTTCCAACAACTTCTCGGGTAGGTACTTGCCTGATATTCCGGAGGATCATAACTTATTATTGAAATGGGTCTATTCATAGCTTCCTGATAGCTGCGTTTGTCTCTTGGGAAGCCTACGATTGTTTGAGGGGGCGATTTCGACGTCTTCTCAGCTGAAACCATTAATTTCAAACTTATAGTTATTATTTCTCTAACAAAGGTGCCCAAATTATAGTCCTATAACGCTAAGAGTTTTCATCTTCCAATTAGGCCAGGGATTAATGTGAAAAAGTCGGGAGTGTGAAGGTTTCATAAATAATTTTAGTTCAAACTTGAAATTATTTCACACCTTTTTTTAAGTTTAGTACTGTTCATTCTATCTGTATAAACTTATTATTGGGAAGAGATCTGCCAGTCGTATTGGTTGAGCATCCAACATTCTCACAGGGATGACACCCAATTGAGCAAATGGAAAATAGTAAAATGAAAAAGCCAATAAAAGTGCCCTTCCGTCATTTTTGATATTTTAATACAAGAACTGTCATCCATGAAACCATTTTTAGATACCTAACCATTAAAACCGATACGTTCCTGGGTTCATCCAATAGGTACTGCATATTTCTTCCCACTTTCAATAAACATACACAAAAGTTTTGAGAATACTGAAAATTTTATATACAGTGTGGAAACCACTTATGGAATGCAATTCTTTATATCTTCTGTAAGTTCCTTGTCGCATTACTTAGTCTTTTTTCTTATGTTTTTGGGAATCAAACCACAATAATGTTTTTTATTTTTTATTTCGACGTTTCGGTAGCGTTCCAGCTACCGTTGTCAAGATTAACTAGTAATAATATTTATTTTATTTATTTTATTACTAGTTAATCTTGACAACGGTAGCTGGAACGCTACCGA
>CAJUYG010000677.1:92512-104719 GCA_910591675.1 Galerucella calmariensis | reverse complement strand
ATGGTAGAAGTAATCTTCCGAGACACCGAAGTGCAGGTACTAGTCTGTGGCCGAGCACGGGAGACACAGCCAACAGAGAAGACGGTCGCATGTTACTTCCCTGCAACTGGAAAATGTAACAAGGGAACCAGTTGCCGATACAGTCATCTCGTTTCAGTTTTCTAGTTAGTTCCAGGAGGAACTGTCTCTTAAGGAGGGGGCAATGTTACGCGAGCTGCTGCATTAATGTGCTCAATTAGTGCCCCCAGTGAAACTCCCATATGAAACGACTATGGCTCCTCCGCCTTATTTTCAAGAATGATCTGGAATACGTAACATCTGGAAAAACCCAGCGCATCCACCAGAACTTCGAGTTCGAGAGGTCTCTAGAACAAGTCGTGCGAGTTAGTCAGTTAGTGTTGATACTGAAAGAAAGCAATCGCGCCTCGATAAAGTGACTCTCATATAAATTAGTTAGTGTGTGTTTAGTGTATTATATAAATTATTAAATAAGGACTTCATTTGAATATAAATCTGTAAATATAAATTAATTGTAAATATGAATTAGAATAAACGTTACAATACTTATTTTGAGTAATGTACGTTGTGGTTGCAAGCTGCAGCAGAATTTATCCGAGAATTTAGGAAAATAATTCGATATGTTTTCGATTAGAGATACAGCATTCTATCTAAGAAAAGTTTGATGTATGTGTCCTGAGCTTCCCGGGCTAAAACTAAGAACTCTCCTAAGAACAGCAGGGAAGAATACTCTTGGGATGATAGCTAGCTGGCACTAAGTTATAGATAAACAACAAATTTGGAAAAATGAAAGCGGAAAATATACTTACCTGTGACTAAGTTAGATATATACAAAATAATATTAAGAAATCATGCAATAAATATTGTTAGAAGTAGTTTAGCTGAAGCTATGCGGCATCGGTAAGGGGTGAGCAAACAAATGTCATAAACTATTTTAAAATGTATCAATATACAAAGTGACGAAATTTTAAAACTTCTACCTTTTTGCTATAATCCTCACTAGACGTCATGATGTTTTTTCCCTGAACAACTAATCATTTAAAAAATATAATCACGGGTATATTAATAATTGATATTAAATAACAATCAATTAGATCTAATTTGATTCTTCGGCTAGAAATATTAATGGAAATTAAAGCTCTATGTTACCTCCTTTTACATGCCCTGCGAGTATTTAGGTACCATTCTTTGAAGTCACTGTCACAAGAATGTTTTAACTTCAGCCGGTTTATTTTAAAATCAAACGTTAGTAGATAAATAATTTTTACACATAAAATATAAACATAAACATGCATTTCAGAACTAATATGATAAATAAATAAACAACTTTATACCTCCTTCCTAGTTTTTAACTCTTCTGAATTGAAACTGTTGAGTAACAAAGCCAAGAACAAGTTCAGCACCATGAAGTTACCCATCACCAACGTCGGAAGGAATACGGCAAGGCAAATTCCAGATCCCTGTATGTTTTTATTGTTATTATTTTTTTGAAAATAATTTTCAATTTTGTTATAATCACCTCTGCTTTTTCAGCTCTCATACAATCCCAAAGTGGTTCTATCCATTCTCCACATAAAATGCGAAAAATCATCATAAAGGAGTGAAAAAAATCCGTGAAATTCCATCTAGAAAATTCGAGGCTTTGTAGAGGCTTATTAAAGTACAATATTTCAGTAACAAAAGTGCTATTATTTTGCGCCAACGGCGTTTTCATTGATCTTTTTGTGAAGCATAACGATGTTAATTATAAAAATTTGCTACTTTTTTATGAGATTCAAATGGTTATCTGTGTATTAAAAGCAAGCAAAAAATGTTACTTCGCCTCTTGAGGTGAAAAGAATGATGAAATGCTTTGTGTCAAGTTTATTTCTTATATTTCTCAATTTAACATATCTTGAATCGCACGTTTATATCGTTTGAAGATAGTTGCAGTTACATTTCTAGAAATTTATCTTCACCGATCTCATTATTAATTTTTGTCGACTTTCCTTCTCAGTTGTACAAAACCGTGCCCAGTCTATTGTTTTATTGTCTTATTCGAAATACTTTCCATTGAAAAAAAAAAACGTAACGGAGAAAATTTTAGCTATAAAAACAAAGCTAAATTCCTCTGCACCAAGATTGGTTTTTATACTATGCGGCATTTTTGGAGAAAAACATCCCCTAACCGATAAAAAGTTGGAATGAGTACATAAAAAAAGCCGACCGGCTGCGAAGACGGATAAATTCTAAATACTAAATTTTGAATACAAATTAATTTACATGAAATAACAATTATCAAGTATTTGAATAAAATATTTTACCTTGGAACTGGATCTGGAAAAAACTTCTCCTCTGTGTAATCTTTGGCAAATAATTGCATTCCAATAACTGCAAATATGTAAATCACTATCGCTAGTACCAGCGTTAAGTTACCAAGTGCCCCAATGGTACTTATAATTATACTGAGAAGTACCTTCATAGTTATCCACGACTGAGCTAATTTCAACACCCTCAACTGAAAGAAAATATAATAATTTGGAAAACTGGAATAATTCTAGATTATCAATTAGGATATAGAAGAAAACATTCAATAATTGAATAAGTATCCAATTACATCGCCAATGTAACTGAACAGGCGCTTGAAAAAAAATAAGTTTATTAAGATTTCTTTCCAGATGCTGCGCAAGCCTTTGTTGAAGTTTGGCTGGAAGGATTGATTTATAAAACTTAACAAAATATTTCCAATCGCTTTAAATCCCATTAAAAAATGTTGAAGTTTTAAAAGCTGTTGCAAAAGTTAACACAAAAAATATCTCATAGCCGAAAAAAAGAAGATCAAACTGTTTGCAATGGGAGTGGCTTCGAAGGAGCCACCCACTGTCATTTCAGAATCACAGATAATATCACAAACTCGCTTCTTGAGATAAGAAATAATAACAAAGTTCACAATTAACGACAAACCATATCCAGCTAAACTGGGATGGTTTGGAAGCATGCATTCAGGAAGGAACGTTGGTGTGATACACAAACGGATATGAAACTGATAGGCAGGCAGTACTGAAATCTACAAGTCCCCAGATCCGATCTAGACTAGTCTGGGACCGTTTTCAAAAAGTCTGAATTCACTGATTCACTGGCCTTGAATGAGTATTTGGAATAACAGAAGCTGGAGCGCTATTCTGTAACTCGTTTCGGAGAGAAATCGGTATCGGTAAGAATCAGTTACGACAGTCATCGGTAAGTCGCTTGTGCGGCATTCTGTATACCTTTTCAACGACCGATATCGCGAATTCGAGTCGATGAGAATCGATATGTCTACCGTGACCTAACCGACCCGTTATCGATTTTCGTTGAAAGGAAATTTTCATTATTTGTTGATGTTTGGCTGGAATTGCGGATTATTTGAGTAACTTTTTAATATTTGAAGAGTAACTATATTGTGTATAGTGTCTAATCTAGTGTTCTATAAGTCTTTCCCATCTTTTTCACAAAATTTTCCTGCAGCAATGGCTCTCCATGTATTGAATCAAATGATCCCTCTGAGCGATATTATAACGCTAAGTTTTGATAGAACAAGAAACTCCTTTGAAATAATTAATATCTGTAGGTACTTATCCTATCTTTGAGAATTGGAACTCCAGATCAATTCTTCAATGCTAGTTGACTCTAAATTTCGAGTTTTTGAGGTTGTTAATGTTAATATAAACATGAATTGTATCGTTCATGCTAACAGATAAAATATATGTCACTATCACTATCTATTACCTAATTATATGACCATACCTCCCTACAAAACCAAAATATAACCTCTAATCTTCAACGTGTACTTTTGTTTGTATACAAATTTGACAGTTTCCCTCATCGCTCATTGGCCACATGTACCGAATCGAGTGACGTCACTTCAGTGCCGATAATTTTTGGTTGCAATTCCGAGCGTCGAAAACCGTGGCATACAGAATAGCGTTAAATTAGTCCAGTTGGCCGCGCAACCGATGGCTGTTGTTAACATACCGATACCGACGACTGTCAATGCCGCGTACAAAATAGCGCTCTTGGTTCGTGTGGTTGTACATTTCAGTTGATTAAGAATACATCAAACTTGCTAGCGCCACACGCCAAAGCAGGAACACAGCAAACTTCTGGTCAAAAAACCCTCCAAGTAGTAAATATCAGGTGTCAATAAGGAAAGTGGTAGGATAACTCACCGACCACTGTATCCTGAAGATACATACATATACAATTCGCATGGATGGGGATGAACCTACAATATCTGTCACTTGTGAATGGAAGTGGATCTTCGAATCTCATAGGAGGACTAAACCACTCAAAAGAGGATTTCTCGAAGAAGGAAACAATGAAGAGTCTGTTGAGCCTGAACGGGTTACTTGTAGCGTCACATAAACGCTACATCCAAGAGCACAAAAAGCATAGGGTCTGAGGTGCCGTATACTCGGAGCCTATGACTGAAAATGCCGAGCTAATCAATCAACCAAGGGAGAATGAGGAATGGCTCTACCTTTATGACAACGCAGAAGCTCTTCAGCTGCAGAAGCAATTAGCATATTGAAGGGAACCATGTGGTTTGAGTTTATGTATATTGTATAAGTTTATGTAGAGTTTTGTTGAAAAGCAGGACATAGTGGTCGGGTGAATCCATTCTTTTACTGACTAGAGCTAAGAATGGGGATAAATGGTTCTTTGTAGGAAAAGTAACAAATATTTATTAGCTAATCTTTGAGAAGAATTTAACCTGCTCGTAATATCCAGTTGATTAATCTCGTCAAAGTACCTACTAAAAGTTTTTTAGTATAAAAAGTGGTAAAAGTTTCACGTTGCAAAGGTTAATTAACCCCAATAACAATTTATTGAAACAATCCTCTGATGCGCTTTACTGCGGATGCCACTTTCCAAGAAAATAATTCACGTGATACTGTCGTCGTTTTTTACAACTTTTCCAGCAGAACTGGTTTCGAAAAATAGATAAAAACGGCTCGATAAACTAAATTCACTGCCTCTTTCACCGAATTTACCGAAATAAAAAAAGTTTTTTTTGTCGATTCTCTGAAAAGCCATACGTAAAAAGTACAAATATGTATATTGTTTCACTGATGAATTGTGTACTTACCAAACGTAAGCCTCTGAGAACGGAAAGTCCATCTACCAGTTCAAATATTAGATCTAATAAACTGGCAGAAACGATAATTAGATCGAAAATATTCCAGCCACAATGAAAAAAATCCTTGCTTAAAGCCATTATCTTCAGGCAGCACTCGAAGGTGAATATGGAAGTAAAAACCTGGAAATTTATTGATAAAAAGTGAGAAAGAATTTTTTCTGTTCATTGTTTATATTTCACATTCAAAAAAAGACGAGCTTAGAAATTTCAAATTGACTGAAAAGGGCTGAAGTCGGTTCAGTGTTTTCTTAAAATTATTTTTCCTTCTATAACTTGCCGGCACAAAAAACTTTTCAGTTGAATTTTTTTGAGCATATTACAAGTTTTAATGCTTTTTGATGTTTTATTATTATAATATCTCACTCATAAACAAAACAACATGCTCCAAGAATTTTTTATTAAAACAATTGAAGCTTTATTAATTGAAAATGTAAGAAAACACCAAAAAGCACAAATTGGGGTTGTTGTGGCATCAAAGAAAATTGAAATGACTTGCTAGCACACTCTGCATGTATCCTCTATGACTTGCCTAAAATCAAGTGGCAGCTAACTCACAGTTAAAGGAGCAGGAACACGACTTCGCATCTTAAGCATTTCAAGGATGTTTAAAACTTGTTCTATAGGGATAATATTTGCACTTAACGCTTGCCACTTCATAACAGAAATATTTTCCTCGCGAAAGTATCATTATGTTATTGAGGTGGAGCATTATCATGCATCAGAAGTTAGTCATTTCCAAAGAAGCCAACATAAAGAACAACAAAATCTTGGTTAATTATAGCAGCAGTTAAGGAGCCTCTCAGAAGGTACAATTCTGTGTGCGTCTCCATGGAAATATCATATCTTGTACACTCTGTAAAACGACGTAGGTTAAATCTGAACCCCTCGCTGAATAAAACTTTTATACATACGCTACGCTTATGTACAAGCAAGTATAAAACGCATCACTATTCATTTTCACCCCAGTGCTCATGACTTCTAGCAGATTGTAATCGCGTAATACGATGACGCCTATAAGGCTACGGTTAGTATGGACCGCATGGCCAGTGCGTGTTCGGACGAGCCAGCGTTGTGACGAATCCGTCCGAGTACGGACGAGTAAATCAAACAATAGAAACGAAACAGTTGTAGCCAGAGTGAATGCGTAGAGTGAGAGTAAGTAATTTGTGGTAGTGAAGCCGATTTTTGACCAATCCGTCATAGCAGAGTTATCGTTCAAACTTGTTTGATTTTTCGTACGAACTGCAAGTTGTGAAATGGAGGTTGACAAACTAAAATGTGTATATATTTATCCATTATTAAGAAACCTAAGAAATAGGCTAGGGCGATGACCCAGCTGTGTAATGAAACGCCTTTTATGCGAGGTCGAACATAGTTAGTACTTGGATGGGTGACCAAGCCAGGAAAAACCATCGTATAGGGCCCGACAGCTGGCAGCAAAGTAGCATATCACAGCTCGCAGGCATTATACCAAGATATTATACCAGATATGCCGTCTTTCGGAGGAGACGTGAAACCGAGGTCCCGAGTACATGGATGTTGTGCTCGTTGAAGAACGCTACCACTGGTTGGAACACTAGTGGGATCACCAAAATTTCCGCTTAGGGGTAGCGTGCTGCCGGCGTCGGTAATTAGCCTCAGTCGCAGAGACAGACCGACGTTAAATAACCGATTAAGACAAGAAATAGTCTGAAACTTTGAATAATTGATAATTACAAACGGGCAATCGGTTGGTGTTCCTTTATCTATATTTTGGACTTCTTCTTAAAATTGAAAGTAACAGAAAAGTGCCATCTCAGTAATGATACGAATTGATTAGTGAGCGGTACGACGATAAGACTCACACGATGATTTTCAGCCATATTTTTCTTTATTTAAATCATCTTAAGTTCAGTTGAATGTGTTGATTGTATGCGCAAATCTTCCACCACATCTCGATCCCTTTGAACCGCTTTCACAAACATGTTTTTTGATCAAGTCGATTTTTAGTCACTCGGAATACAAAATTTTATTTACAATGCACAATCTAATACAGATTTTATGTAACAAACGCAAAACATACTTGGAAAGAGCTTACAAAATGGAACAAGAAACTAAATAATAAATGGCAGATAAAGTCCACGTTATTGAGTATAATTTAGAAATTTAGATTACCTTATTTCCTATATCTAAGGCTCTAAGAATCGATTCACTCATACCATGATGTTCCATAGCTAGAAACATCGTATTGAGTACGATACACACCGTAATAGCAAGCTCAAACAAAGGATCTTTAACAATCTGATAAAGTCCTTGTTGAAACTGCAACCAACCATCGTAATCAATACAACACTGCTCGCAACCATTGCAATTTCTATCTGGAATTTCTTGATCTGGAAAAAAATGTTTAAAGTAAGAAGAAACCCAGCACTCAAGGTGCGTTTTCCAATTAATGATATAAACAACAATAGTAGATTATAGACCAAGGTGGTTGAGACTATTATTATTGACCGATAACCAAAATTTATTCACGAGTGGCTCTACTCCGAGCGGAATGAGGTGCTAGGCTTATAAATGTCTCCACCACCGTGGTGTATATACATTTTTTCCACTACTAGCAAAATTTGAGAAAAAAAAATTGGAAATAATTGACATTATACACTACATCAATGATACATCTTGAGTGTAAGAGCTATATTTATACACCACAGCCCTCACAAACGCAACACGAGAAGCGTTTACCTCGTCGTATGAACGTACTCCTTATGTCATCAACTCATCAGTCATTTATAGTTGAGCGCTAATTTTGAACTAATGGCATTTAAATTGAAATAATTTTATCTTGAAAAGTAATTTCAAGTAGCAAAAACGTTAAAGATAACCTCCTGGGTTGCACAAGTTTTTGTTGAAATGTTGAAATCTCTGGATTCTCAAAATATTCGAATTAGTCCATTATTGACCTAGGTTGATAATAGAAAAAAGTATTAACCACTAATAGAGAAATTCAATTTCTCGGTGGGTTAGAAGAAGCAATAATTGTCAATTTCATTTTAGTAGTAGGAAAAATAGATTACTTACTGATAACAACAATATGTGAAAGATAATCAGGCTGGAGAGTATACATTTCTTTCTTCTTACAGCTTCCCACACCGTTACATTTGATGACTTTTATTTCCTTTGGGCTAACAGCTACCGTAACAGGTGTCACCTCAATTCTCTGTAACAACAGTAATATAGATTACTGTTATATATTTACGATATTCGTTTCAGGAACATTATATGAGGACGTAAAATTGCAAGAGATATTCAACTTCCGACTTATAACTGAAGAAATAAATATCCTTATTTATGGGCGGAGATAATTTAAAGGATCACGAATTCGGGTTTTATGTTTTATCGAAAAAAATAACTGAAAGAATATTTGCATGGAAAGTACATTAGGGGTTATACCGGGTGTTCAAAAAGTACTGGTACGGCAAAGTATCATCGGTCCCTGTAACTTTTTTCCCTAGTCCTTGAGCGTGCAGGTTATTTCAAGTTTGTCATTCATCACAAGGTTTTGGAGGAGTTACAGTCTCGAATTTTGAGGTCAAAAATATAAGTTTCCATTTGGAAAAATAAGCTTAACCCTGAAATAACTTTCTACAAGATTGATCTTGATCAATTTTCTTGAAGATTCCTCAACTTTTAAAACACCCCGTATATAGACTCCGGTTCACGTAAGAAGAGGTCACTTGAAGTTGCAGTTGTATGCGCAAGCTTGTTGTCAAAACCAGTGCCATATTGTATAATTGCCATTTGACGTCAGATCAAAAGCGTTACATTTTAACATTCTGTAGGTTAACACAAAGTAACAATATAAAAATAGTATATTATTAAACGAGCAATTTATGATAGCCATTATTCACGCTGGGTGACGTTTGAGTCCCGAGCCGCAGGCGAGGGGCGCAAGTCACCCGAGTGAATATTGGCCATAAATTGCGAGTAGAATACTATACTTTGTCCACGACCCTTGATTTCTTTATTAAATAAAAGTCAACTAACCTCCAGTTCATGAAGTTATAATATGTAAACATATAGTTATCTTTCGATTTTTCTGGCAGCACTCCTATAGTCGTTAATTTCGCCGCTTTTTTTTATTTCAGTTGGTGAACAAAATACACAGATTTAAAAGTTTATTTCATATTGTACCCCCATCTCTAGGCGTGAATTATGAACCATAATACTCTCCAGTGTATTATGAACCATAATTCACTCTAGTAGATATATGGGTACCATATACCTTTTGTTAGGAGGTAAAATATCGACTTATTATTAGGTGGTCGTGGACAAATGTATTTATCGTATGCATAGCTTGAATAAAACATATTTGGAAAATATTTCAAGCTTTGCAAGATTGTTTTACATACAATAGACACTGGTATATGAAAATAAATTGGTATCGTTGAAATATTCACTTTCAATTAACGATTGGCGAAAATCGTTTGTTACGCCAATGGCATGAAAGTGTCGATACGAGACGACATAAATAAACAAGACCAATTTTAACATCTGCGCAGACAGTTGGCAAACTTCACGTGGCTTTTTCTTATGTGAAACGGGGTCTAGATGTTTTTTTTTCGTGGTTAACAGGTCAAAATAAACTAATCACTCCTCTCTACATCATTTTGCATTTTGGTTGCATGAACCTACCAGGAAATAATTGTATGATGTTAATCGAAAATCACTGCAAAGTTGCTATTCATGTAAATTCAGCTGTTGAGATAAAACTTTGTTGCTTTTGTGTTAATCTGCATTCAAAGGTTATTATAGTGTATTGTAATGCATTTTTGCGTTAATCTTTTTGGATTTTCATAGGGTTAATCGAAATTCGGTGTGTTGAGCACAACCCAAAAATATGAACGAATTACATTATTTCGGGGAATGAATGTATCACTCAATCTACGATAAGCAGAATGGAAAAGACATACAGAGGATTAGGATGTACTATGTACTGAAGCCTCCTCGCAGAACGGAAATATGTGAGTACAAGATGAATCAACGCTGATGATGATTTAATTGAATAAAATAATACATTGTCAACACTTGAAACTACAGGGTGTTGACTGTGAGAGAAGAAGTTTATTACCTAAGACCATAGAAGGCTCAGGATGTGGAGTTTACTCGAGAGCACTAAGCCTAAAGATTAAGTGGGGAATGGGAAACAATACCAGCGTGGTTCAAATAGAACTGGCTGGTATCTCAATTGCCACAAAAGAACTAACCAGAAGAGGAATTTCTGGCAAAAACATAATAATATGCACTGATAGTAGACAAGCCCTATTAGCATTAAACAGACAACGTGTTATAGCGAGGCTAGTACTAGAGTGCCACCAAGATTTAGCTGACGCCTTAGCAGGTAACAATATTAACCTGAGGTGGGTTAAAGGGCACGACAGGAGTAAAGGAAATCGCATTGCTGATTCTTTAGCCAGGGAAGCCGCTGGACTAAAAATTCTAGGACCCAGTGACACCTACAACGACTTCGACAATTGCGGAACTAGCTAAACGCTACACCCATGCTCAATCCCTTAAGAGATGGGATGGAATCAAAGGATGCAGTCTTGCCAGCATTACCCTGGCCGACCCTGGGAAGCTGGCGCCGGAGAAATATTTGGCGATGACCAGGAAAAACCTACGTTTAACAGTAGGATTTCTGACTGGTCACTGTCAACTAAGGAAACACCTCCATACTATGGGGCTAGTGGACACACCTCTATGAAGGATGTGTGAACAGGAAGATAAAAGATGGCATGTCTTATGCGAGTGTCCGGAGTTATCGTCAATAATAGTGTATGTGTTCGGTGAGTCTTGGCCTACACCTGCCGATATAAAGGAGATGTCTCCTAGTGAGCTGTCCACCTTCCTGAGGACAGGATGGACAATGACCTAGAAGGACAACTCCTCGGGAGGATGTACAATGGGTCACATGTGGCCTAAGTGCTGTGAGCCTACACTCCCCCTCCCTCCCTACTCTACAGATACAGATACCTACGACCATATTTTTTCCCTAGTGACTATTGCTATCATTTTTACAGTAGGTGGTAAATAATACGTTATTCAAATAGGTCGTCGATAAATGTGTTTATGCATTACTTTATGACTGCACTGTATGTACGCATATAGAATTTTCAATAAATCACCTTGTAATATAAAGCAATTTATATATTAACGTATAGTTGTTGTTGTCACAGATTTCGTAAACAAAAATTTAGTCGGGATTAATTACGGAAACTTTTTTGCAAGTTAATTGCCCACGGCAAAAAACATGTCGACAGCTGTAACATTTTAAACAAATAACCCACAAATTGTTCCCAATAAACACAACATCAGCTACTCCCAGCTTCGCATATCCGAAGTGGAGAAAAATAATATTAGTTCTGCCGCAGACAGGTCGTGATTAACTGGGAAAAGTTATCTCTCGGCATTTACATTACACAAAAAAAGTAATCGACTTGGGATTTCGTTGCCGAAATCTGATTGGAACAATGAATAAACATAACTAATAGCTTTGCAGGTGGTTGATGTGGAAAAGCTTTTGTTTGTGTACGTTTCGAATTAGCCTGATTTTTTTTAATTTTAGACGAGGCTGGATTTGAATGTAGGTTACTGGAAATTCAACCACTGGAAAGATTTTCTGGATGATAGGATGTGATAATTAATGGTTTTGTAAGTCACTGGTTCGTTTAAAATGTTCAGTAAAAGCACAATAAAGTGTATGTATATATATACAGGGTGGGGCAAACTTGTGACATCGGAGGATTACATCGTTGTGGTGATAGATAGAACATTATAGTTTTGTGTGAGCTAATACAGTTACTGAGGGCACATTTTGAAAATACTTTAGATTCTACAGGGTGTTCCAAAACCACGTAGCAGCACAAACTTACATTTTTTTTAATGGAACGTACTATATTTTGTTTAAGAATCGAAAATAATATATTATAAGGTTGTTTTACAAAGATATGGCCAATTATTAGCAAAAAAGACCTCCTCTTTAACACTCTGCAGAA
>CAJUYG010000677.1:72655-87512 GCA_910591675.1 Galerucella calmariensis | reverse complement strand
AAAGACCTGTTGATTTATTTTAATTTACTGTTCTGCAGAGTGTTAAAATAGGGCATTAGCTGACCGTTTTATAAAATCTCGACTCGACATTTTTTCTAGAAAATGATATATGAAAATTTAACGCGCCGTCTACAGAAAAAAAAAACCCATAGCAGAAAATTCTGGCCTTAGGGAAGTCTTGGTAGAATTTGAATAAGTGGCTTCATCGTGAGAAGCTTCGTGAGCAAAACTGTGTGGGGAAATATCTCCGTAAAATTCATCGAGTGAAGCTTGTGACAAGAGGAATTTTTAAGACTGAATGGAACTAAGACCAGGGACGGATTGTACTTTTTATTACTCAAATTATTATGAAAAAGGCTAATTTTTTATAATGATGAAAAAAAATCTTCGTCTACTAAACAATGAACATATTAGAAGAGTGTTCAGACGTATTATCCTATGCCAAGATAAACAATGTCAAAGTTTATTTATTTTTTGCGCGATCGATCTTTTTTGTTTATTTACAGCATCGGTTGTCAGGTCGGTAGGTTGGGTTAACTGGTTTCTAAGTCTAACACGTCGGTAAGTGATTTACATACCGTTCAGATGTTGGTAAGTAAATTACTTATCGACGTCTTAGCGCTACATACATTTAAGTGGTCCTAAATAATATATCACTTCATTCATTACACAAAAGGAACAAAAAAATAAGATTTATATTTGTTTGATGAACAGAATCGAACAGAACAATATAAAAAGTAATAAATAGCATGAAAACAATTTCACCAAAATGCAAATTGAACTGATCGAGAAGTAAAAATGTCACTTTTGACATTTCGTTCATTTCGAAGAAATTTAAATTATTTTATTAGAAATTCGAATATTTCAATACGATCTCGCAAAAAATGGTATAAGCATCTCGAACGTTTAGGTAATACCAGTTTCCAGCAAAATTGTATCCAAACATTGCTGTCGACCGGTAAACAACCCTTACCGTTCTTGATACTTAATATACTATATTTTGCTGCATTACAAAACTGTAATGTTGATAAGGTGAGTGACTTTGATTTGACATTGATGACAGTATCAGCAGCTACTCCGCACTGAGAAAACTGTTGAAATAACTGAAATAAAGACTTGAGCTGTACGCTATTAAGGAAGCACTAAAACTTTGCAGATATATTGATTTTAAAGTACTCATTATTACGGACTCATTAGGCGCTCTACAGGGATTGAAACAAATATATCCCAATCATACCCTCTTATCAGAGATTAAGGAATATTTACAGAATCTGCTACCAAGAAACAATGAAATAAAATTTCTCTGGGTTCCATCGCATGCAGGAATCGAAGGCAATGAGAGATTGGACCAAATAGCCAAAAATTCAATTACCAATCCCACAATTAATAATTCTGCCTTAATTCCTCTAACAGACATTAAAATCACCATCAAGGACCATATTTATAACACCTGTCAGCAATTGTGGAACGTGAACGACTCAAAGCTTAAAGAAATCAAACCTCGAGTGAGATGAAAGCTACCTCTTCCACGGGGAAGGAAAAACCAAATTATTATCAACCGCCTCCGAATTGGTCATACAGCATTGACGCATCTACACCTCATCACAAAAGAAGAACCACCAAGATGTAATTCTAACATACAACTTTCCTCTAGCCATATCCTAACAAGCTGTCCACAGTGCCATCAAGCCAGAACGTTAGCACAATTATCTGAACAAATTGAAGATTCCATAGTTTTAAAAATGGACAATGTGATAAACTTCCTAAAGAACACTGATTTATTCAACAAAATTTAAAATGTTTGTTTGTATTCAATATTTTTTTATATTACACTACCGCTAATAACCCTAGCGGTTGATCCGGTTAATAAATGAAAAAAATGACTTGAGCGGCTTGAATAACCAAACTTAAAAGATATGTAAGCAGTTTTATTGCTAATAAACTTGAAAACTACATAAACGAAACGGATAAGTAGAGTGAAAATCACGTCAGGCATTATCTCCCCAAAATTACGCCTTTAGACTCCGTTTCACGTAAGAAAAAGCCATGTGAAGGTGCAGTCAAGTTCGCGCTTGTTGTCAAAACCAGTGCTATATTGTGAAATTGACATTCGGATTAAAATCAGTAGCGTGACGCTGTCACATTTTGTAGGTTAACACAAAATTGGAATATTGAAAATTTATTTATAATATGTATAATAGTTTAAATGAAACATAATAGAGTACACGCATATTTCATATTTTGCTAAGATATTAATTTATAATAGTAAGTAAAGTTGATATCAAAAATAACTAATAATAGGAAATAAACCAGTTTCCATTGGAAATTACCTCCAAATTTTAAAATTTCAAATTTTATTGCAGTTTCCGACCACCACCCGAGGATTTCCGAACTCTACCGATGATACGTGGTGATGTCATACCATGTGATTACTTTTGTCAATATGGCCGGTATTGCATTAGGCTTTGTGTAGTTTTGTGTCTATATTGTATTTTAATTAACTATTAATTGCTTCATCGACGCAATAATATCATTTATATGTTTGTTTGAGACCATTACGTGTTTATGTATGCATTTTTTTATTTCTGAAGGTCAACGTAAAGTGGAAAGTGGACATAAATATTCGATATTTCCGAGGATATTTTAAAACTTTCAGAACAAAGTATTTCATTTACTAGTTCAGTGTTCAGAGACGATTCTTTCATATTTTGTGAGTAAAAATATGGCTAGCGAAGGTTTTGTAAAAGCACAAACTGATAACTTGCCCAAAGTAGACTCATTTATGCTGCTCGAATTTATTAACGTCAACAAATTTAATGACATCACTCCATGGGGCAGCCATCTTTACGACGAAAAGCGCGTTTTGGCGGACTTTAAAATTTTATAATTTTTGAAGTCGTTTTAGAAATAAAGGTTATATTTTTTTGACAAAAAAAGACATGCAAGGTGTTAGGAGACCTTATACATACAATAGAAATATGGAAATACTTGATATCGTTGAAATATTTTTACTTTCAATGAATGATTATCAAACATCGCTGATCAAATTCGCCAAAAATCACTCATTTACGTTTTCATATTATTGAAAAAATTGAAAAAAAAAACAAATTGGAATTCGAATTCTATGTTTAACTTCGGACTCCATAATAGTTGCAAGGTTTTAAAGAATCTGTCGGCATTGGCTGTTTGCACCAACAAGTTTTTTAGGAGGCATGGTTTCAGATCAAATAAAATACACAACACTCACAGGTGAACTAGCTAAACATTTCAAAATATTCGACAGTGAATTATTGCTTCAAACACAACCTCAAATGTCAATGATAAAATGACTGTCAATATGAAACATCGCTTGTAACATCAATGACATGAAACGGTCGTTGCACAATACCGATTTTGGTTTCTGCGCAAGATAGTTGGCAAACTTCTTCTTCTGTGAAACGGAGTCTATACAAAATTCATACGCGCGCAAGTGGCGTGGGCTTCTTAATATAAACGACGGTGTCGCTTCTTTGTTGGTGGGGAATTCAGTGATGGTAGTGTGAACTATGCTAAGTATCAAATATCTCAAACTAATAAAAATACTTACTCTGTTACTTGGTGTAAGATGGGAAGTGACTTCTTCTGACGTAGCATCACCCTCCGGTTCGTGATCGTCAACTACTCCAGAATCATCCAGCGATGATTCTCTATTATTTCCTTCTCCGCTGTTACTACTGGTCTGCCTGCTTTGAAGACCTAATCTATTAGGATTTGGACCTGTGAAAAAATGTATTCCTTCTGATAGAATGAAGTCAAATTACCTTTGGTAGGTATATTGACCTGAATCGTGCATTACAATTATTAACATTCCAAAGAATATATGTCGTAGAAATGACAAAGTTTATGTTTCTATACCACGTCTGAGTTGAGATAGATTTAGATAGAAGCTAGTGATTTTTTTTTAAATTTTACTCACCCAATGTATTGTGAGGGTGTAAAGTATCTGTTCTTTTGGGATCGTTGAGCTGTACGTGCTTCGGAAGAGGATGAGGTAGGGGTAGTGCTTGAGGTCTAGTAGATTCTTGACTCTGCTGACTATGCGTACTATGTCTTGGACTAGGGCTGCGACTTGGAGTAACGGATCTGAAACATATTATTAGCCATTTTGTACTTGTTTATTTCAAGACAAAAAAGAGATTTTTTGCTGCTTATTTATAGATGAATTAGGATTAAATTTGGCCTAATTGGTCTAAGCTTGTGAGCGTGTTTTGGAATAAGAGTAATGAAATTATGGTTTTTTATTCATATTTATGTCAAAACAGGAAGATTATATTTTGGTTTTGCTGGAAAAAATTCACAAAACTACAATTTATTCCAATTTAAAAGCAAAATTTAATTTCCGTCTTCACGCTGTCACGATTTTCGAAAGTTATTATTACCCAACTATGAGTTGGTGAATTCGATTTAACTGGTTTGTTTCTTTTCCTAACTACATAAATAGTTGTTTGCAGGTTTAGTTTTTCAAATTTTTAGAAACTTTTGAAGGTGATAGCGTGAAGTATACCATGAAATTTAAATAAAATCATAATTTATCATTAACTTGGTGAAAAAATGTGATAGTGAGATTTAAACTGACTTATAATTTTTGTTTTCAAAACTGCAAGATAAATACGAAGTTTTTGGACGCGGATAAAACGTAAATGTTTTCTTTGAATGTGTGGTTAGGTAGAAAAAAATCAAAAGAATCGAGAAAGTTTATATAGACCGTCAGCCCGATGCAATATTTAATTTTAATTTAATTTTGCTCATTTTCATTAACAATCAAGCGAAATAGATATTTGCCCGTGGGGGAAACGATAGATAATTTAATTGGTTATTGCAATGAAAAATTGCACTTTGAAATTTTAGTTTCACGTATGCCGATACACCAAACATTAGTTTATGAAAAAAATCCATCGCAAAATGATCGGCATACGTGCAGCGTGCGACTTAAGGGTTGGCACACACCCTTAAAAGTGTAACAAATTATACTATTACTAAATCATATTATCACGTATGTCCTTTTGCAATTGGCCATTTTTTGTCCTAAAGTGCACAGATGTCGAAGGGCTGCCGTTTGAAAAATATATAATTTTCAATGTTAATTACACTGTGCAATTTCAATTGAATGTGAAAATGTCATTGCCAATACCCTTCCAATTGATACAGGTGTATACAGGTGCCAATATGCTTAGGCGCGATAGAACCGTATGCCATTCGACATCTGTGCACTTTAGGCCAAAAAATGGCCGATTGCAAAAGGGCATACGTGATAAAATGATTTAGTAATAATATAATTTGTAACACTTTCAAGGGTGTGTGCCAGTCCTTGAGTTGCACGCTGCTGCACGTATGCCGATCATTTTGCGGTGGATTGTTAATGAAAATGAGCAAAATTACCGAATCTCAAGGAGGCATAAGTTTAATTATCATCACTCTTTTTTGCTTCGGGCCGACGGTCTAATGAGTTCATGATGGAAAATTAAGCACCTTTCAGGAGTGATATTTGTGAAGGAGGTGGGCTGAGGCAAAGGATTTTTTGTATAACTTTTCAGCACCAATTTGTGATAATCACGTGATAATTTAAATAAGAGTTTTTGTCAAAATGATTTTCTATTCTCCTCCCTTTTATATCTTGTGCTAGAGTGCTAAAAGTCGTATTGCATATAATTGTCATAGCATACAAAAATGTGCTCTTTAAGTAGTTGCAGCATTGGAAGAATAAATATTTTTATTGTGTGAAAAATACATTGTAAGGCAAAATTTTGTGGATAATGGACCTGCTTCCGAGCCATTTCCTTTCCACTCACACACAATCAGGCCAAATCTCGCGACTTAAAATAAAAAATGTTCAAGAAAAAAGTTTTCACTGAAATAAGCTACTTAATCTACAAAATAAACAAACAACTAGGTACGCAATGTTTATCTTGAAATTACCTCCGGCTGTTTTTCTTTGGAGACAGCTTAAATATACTAGAGTCTTTGGTCTCTTGTTTATTGCCGTTGTTTTCTGTAGCGCTCACTTTGGTAGCGTTCGTCGAACTTCTGTTTCTTTTTCTACGACGCGTCTTTTTTCTTGTATAAGACGACAAGAGAACCCCCTTCCTGGCGTCAATCTTCTTTATTTTTTGCTTCGATAATCTCCTGACGTTCAACGTTGAAGGATCGAAACTAAACGTGGAGTCCTCCCGGTGGTCCACTAGTTCTTTTTTTCTCTCCTGAAAATTGTCGCAGGTTCAGTATTAATTGGTTGGTTTGAAGAAATATGAGTAGGCCAATCAATAGAGTATGCAGGTATAGTAATTTTTTACAAAAATCCTAGTGGAGGACGAATGGTGCAATCATATAGAAGACATTGTTAAAATACCGATTTTAAATTAAATATAATTGAATATTATTTACCTCTTGAGTAATTTCTGCTTCTTCTTCATAACTAAGAGCTACCACAGCCAACATTAGATTAATAAGGTAGAATGATCCGAAAAACACTACGACTGTAAAAAATGAAACGCTGATAGGACCACACGCTGACAACACCTGAAAAGAAAAACGATTGTATGAATTTACTTAGTTTATACAAAAAATGATTTTATTATTCTTCAACAATGAGTAAAATGAAAGAAAATATAAGTCCGTATTGTCTATTTTCTTTTTGCCAATAAAATATCCAATTTATTTTTAGTATTTTTCATATGAAGATAAAGTACGTAAGAAAACAGTGGCGCCAGATGAAAATAAGAAAATACCGAGACTTTTAATCAAAGGAGACATTTTTTTCCGGTATTTTTGACTTCGCTACTTTCACCACTAGCAGGAGTAAGCATCATCTCAAAATATTTAAGTGGTACAGCTTATTTCTCTAATGATGCAAGGATAGACATTTTTGTAAATACCGAGGAAAGTCCGACAGAATTCAAAAAACACCATTATTAATTCAAGACAACTTTGAAGAGACCTTCGACAATAATGCAACTGTTTTCGAAAAGCTATTAGGTGGTCCAAATTTTGATATTGAAAATAAATAAAAAACTATTTTTCCTTCAGGTGAAGAAAACGAGGAAAACAACAAAGATATAAATAAAGGAGACCAAGAGGATAACATAGACATGTCAAGAAAAGGGAAGGAATTAACCGCAGAGATGAAAGAGCAAAGGAAAAGAGAAGACGTCTGCTGGGTGAAAAGTATGCAAAACGGAAGAAAGAGGATGGAAAGTACAGTTATGACCATAATGGAAAGTTAAGACAATTAGGTGCAGGATGTAACTCTCGGAAATGCGTGATCAACAAAAGACAATGCTTTGAGTTCTCTGTACAAAGTAGAGAAGATATTTTCAATACCTTTTGGACAAAAATGACATCTTAGGTTAGCAGAAAGTCGTTTGTTAGCACTTTGGCTGAAGAGCAAAAAACAAGAAGAGCATTCCGGCATCCCGGAAGGTCGAAAACCTTAAATATATCGGTATGCAAAACAGTATAACTGTCAACATTAGGCTAAAAATAAATGGTGAGTAAGAAACTGGTGCCTATCTGCTGAAAAAAAAACAGGAATGCACTCCAATGAAAAACAGGATGTCTCACGTTCGCGATAATAAATTACCATGAAGGAACGAACACTTTTTGTGAAAAATCTTTTGGAAGTACACGCAAAAAGTGTATTCTCCGCACTGGTTACAAAATAAGTATATCCAATCCTGAATTTAAAAGCATGAATTTCCTTTCTTATTTTTGAGTTGTACAAAAAACTTAGTTGAGTAAGATCAAAATCAACAGTTCGTGAAAACAACCACTTCAATCGATTCGAATAACTGTCACGTAATTGGATCAGTTCCATAAATATATTCAGGATTTCTGGCGAGCTTCGATAAAACTTCATTGCACAAATCTTAGGACTAATTAACTCCAGAATTTAATGATGCATCTAATTATAAACCGCTTAGAGATGAAGTCCGCTTTGTAAACTTAACGAATTGGGGTTACGATCAGCCCTTTAGTTTTAGCATAATGAATAGCTCTTCTGATGGCAGAATTTAAAGCGCTCTTAAAGGTTGAAGAAAATTTAGTTTTATTGAACTGATCACTTTAATGTGTAATATACAAGTTTTTTGTTTCTGATTACAGTTGATAAACTAAGTAAAGAGAGCATCCACAAATGGATAAACAACCAGGCGTTGCGCTGGTGGTATGAAATCCCAGGACAAAGGCACGCTAAATTATTTCTAAAAAGCCCTTTGGCCAAACTGTCACACTACCTACTATGTCAAAGTCGAGAAACGACGAGAATGATGGTGGAAATGCTGTCCGGACATTGTAGTCTGAGGAAACATATGCACACAATTGGCCTAGCAGATGACAGTCTATGCAGGTTTTGCACCGAGAGCAGAGAGTCACTCCAATTCTAATCTAATTTAATCTAACCGCATTTAAGTATGAAACTATATTCCTTTCATTTCATGGAAATTCCAAATCTTTTCCTAACAATTTTACTTATTATGCCAATTTCTGATTATTGAGCTTTTATTTCAAAAATATAAAACGGTCTCTGAAACTAAAGCCGTCAAAGAACACGATAATACTGACCATGTTATAAACATTTTCCCAATAGTCAAGAGTAATGAGCTGAAACGTAGTTAGCATCGACCACAGGAAATTGTCAAAACTGGTGTAACCATGGTTGGGATTTCCGCCGGTGCAAATGCAGGTGTGCGTCGGGGGACAGTGCCGAGAGCCGGTTACGTTACCGCATAAATATGGATCCCCCGACGAGTTCCGCCGTAACCAGTTAGACGGATCTGAAGTCCAGCTGAAACAATATTAGAACGTTTATACTGATTTTCATTGAAGATAATAATGTTATATGAAATACTAAATATATTTTTGGGGATTTTTTTAGAATATTACGTTTGTTAAAACGTAAATCAGATTTGTTTGTAAACTCAGATGCTTGCGCTTTAGCTTTTTACCTTTGAGTGACTAAGGTTGAATGTTCATATTATGAACTAAGGTTTCTCCAGTTACTAGCCGAAAAAATTTTCACACAATAAGAGACAGCGAGTTTCTGTTTTTGGCAGTGAAGCACCACATCAGTCGACCATTTCTCGTTGGCAAGTTGAAATTTAAACGTGGACGGCTTAATGTAAGCGACGATTCGAAAATAGATACACCAAGAACGGCAATCACACAGGAAAATAGTCGATACTTTACGTAAGCTGATCCAAGAAGCTTTACATGTCACAGAGCATTATAGGTTATCCAAAGGAATTTGAATGAAGAATTATCTGTAACAACTCAGTGTCTTGTTGGAGACCACATTTGTTGACGGAACAACAGAAACTAGTTAGAGTCAATTAGTGCCAAAAGATTCTAAGCTGGCTTAACGCAGGAATATTCAGTATTGTCAGTGATGAATCAGCTGTTTGGGTGATTCAAGATGAACCAGCCCGACGAAGTTATCCGGTGCCTTTCCATAAAGATGGTGGC
This sequence comes from Galerucella calmariensis, assembly GCA_910591675.1. Lineage (NCBI taxonomy): Eukaryota > Metazoa > Arthropoda > Insecta > Coleoptera > Chrysomelidae > Galerucella > Galerucella calmariensis. The sequence continues at coordinate 78,017 of CAJUYG010000677.1, read as the reverse complement.
AAATTATGTCTTAAAAATATGTCATGCAGCAACCGTTCGTCTGCAGGATAAAACAACTGTTACTGCTGATTGGTGTGTGATACTTGGTTCTTTCCGAAGATTTCAGAGTGTTTGGTTCTTGGCTCGTTCACTCCTATCCCAGTTCCTTCTGTGTACCATTGAGTGACATTCTTTCCAAGTCTAGTGATGGAATTTGGATCCCATTCCTTCTGGCTGCTCAATATCGGAACGAAGCTCTACTTTTTCATCATACCATCTTGTGGCTTGTCACAGGTTATCTGATTTTTAAGAAGCGAGGAGGTGGTTTGTTAATGATTCCCTATCTACTCACTCTGTATCTTGTTCTTTCTTGCAACACTTTCCACCACCATATGAGCGAGGTTGAGAATCACTTCCATGGCTGTCGTTGGGCATGTTTTCATTGCTCCTGTGATGCATATACAGGCTAATCTTTGAAGTTTGTAGAGGTTTTCTCTCGTTGCCAATAGGCTAGTTCTATTACTTCACGCAATGATTCCAGGAGTGATAATTGGTCTCACTATGGCAGTGTACCTCCAACTCAGGATTTTTGGGCGACAACCCCGTTTCTCACTGCCAGATTTTCTCAAAGCTCGAAGCACAATTGAGTTTTCAAAGCAGAAAAACATCGAATTGCTAGACCATCCTCCGTACAGTCGCGACCTAAGCTCTAACGACTTTTTTACTTTTCCAGGAACTAAGAATGAGCATGCTCAAAGAAAGGTTCCAGTTGTAGAGATTACTTTGAACGACAATAATGCCTAAAAGTTATCTGCAGTTTTTTTTCTAGCGCTATATGCGAAACAAGTTTTATACTTACTATACTTTCTTTGTACGTTTTAATGTGTTTAGAGTCTCCATTGATGATGGTTCTATTGAAAACATTATATTGTTTTTATGGGGATTCAAATAGTAAACTGTACATTTACGATGTAATAAAGCTAAATACAATAGATAAAATATTTGTAATACATCGATTCTAAATGGATAAACAGCCAAGGTTTTTTTTACGAAACTAGCGTAGTAACAGCTGCCGATTTCCATCGTAGTTGTCATTGGATTTGATTTAATTACCAATTTACATTCTTATTTCCATTTTTTGTAGTAATATGCTTGAAGCATTTAATTTATTTTCCAAGAATTGAGAAAGTATCTGAATGCTTAAAAAACCATTGTAACAGAAAATGTAAATCGTCTTGATAATCATTTTTTCGTGTATCTCAATAGCGACTTACGTAGTAAAAATCTGCCTCGTTGAAAAATAAAAAGAGTCAACGACTTACTTAAACCAGACTTCATAGGAAGCGTTGTGATCATCCATTTTGAGCACACATTTGTTACGGAGTTCTCCTTTGTACACTTGCAGAGCGAACAGTGCAAATACCATCAGGCAAAAGATCGTGAGGGTCATGACTTCGGCTAACTGTTTGAAGGAGTGCAGGAGAGCATTGATGATGGTTTTCAGGCCTGAAAAAAATATAAATTTGCTCAAATCGAATGAAAAATATTGGAATATAATGTTGAACTAACTGAAAATGAACAAGAAAATTATACCAATATTTTATAACGTTTACAATATTATAGGTTCCATCAAGTTGAATTTTTCGTGCTCAAATCGAAGCAAATGTTGAAAACGTATTATAAGTACACAATCATTGGCGTGCCAGAAGAATTTATTATTCACGAAGACAATGTAAGCTTAGAGAGTTGTACATTTTACAGGCCATATCATCAATAAAATTCAAATTCTGATGAAGACATTCCTAACATTCCTACAGGCACAGTAAGAGTGGAAAAAGTACATAGAAACGTTAATTAAGGAGAATTTTGTGAACAAATTTTTAATGATGTCTTCAAGATTTGAAGGCACACTGCACACACAAACATACAATACAAATGATTTTGGTTGGTGAAGTTTCTCACAATAATACACAAAAGCTTACGCTGCCGCTGGATATGTTTCTTCATCGATTTTGTACATCCCAGAGGTAAAAATATCAATTTTCTTTTTGTTTGCTTACTGTTCACATTAATTTCAAACTGATCTGTGTAGAGAATAGTCATTATATTTCGAGATTTTGGAAAACATTCGATGGAATGAAAAGTTTATTTGTGGAAAGATCGGCAGAGTTTAATACTATTATATTACGGACAACGCCAGGAACAATCAGTTGTTCCTTTTTGCCTCTCTTCTTTTCGAATATGCTCACTTTTTTCCAGAAGATTGATTCTTTCTAAAGAATGGTGTTTGGACTTTTGTTTGTGAGAAATAAAATTTCAGCTTCTCTGACAGAGAAGTTTTCGTAGTTGTTTCATTTTTTAAAATTTCCTATAACCAGCATTTATTATAATGGTATATAGTGAAGATATTTCCGGTTTTGCTGTAATGAAAACGGAACTACATTTTCCCTGTATACGTACTGATTATTAATTGAAAAAGTTTTACCATTGAGTAGACCACGATGGCACAAACGACATTTTGAATAGAGATAACGAGCATCAGAAACGAGTCTCTTTATTACGTATAAATTGATTTTGATTGGATTTCATGAAAATCTCGAATAAAGCATAATGATAGAAGGTAGGTACCTATCTCGTTACGAGTCGTATCAGTCATATATTTATGGTTTGAATGCAATGTAGGGATATTTCCTTTTAGCTATAATTTAATATGAAAGAATATAAACACGGATTGAGCCATAACAAGAGCCAAATATATAATTTATAATCCAGGCAAGTATATAAATTGTGTGCTAGTTAATTCGAAAATAATGGCAGCCACTTAAAGAAGATTGACCTTGGTTAAGGAAGTTGTGGAAAATCAGATAATTCAACTTTGGTAGTGTGGACCTTGGAAGAGGATGGGGGCACCCCTAGAGCGGAGATGAAATATGATAATTGTTTATTTGTTGTTCATAAACTGGCTAATTACCACACAATCAAACTTGTATTATAAAGCAATCAACAGCTTTCTCAACAATTTGCAAAAAGTTTTAGGTCGATCCTTGCATTTCCGAATTATTTTTCTATATCATGTTTCATTGTATCATTAGCAGGATAATCAATAAAAAATATAGAAAAATTTGTGTTTTTACAATGAAAGACTGGCTGATAAAAAAATACATTGGAAGGTTTTTATGTGGTACGAAATCTATTTTGAAACATTTAAAAAAATTCAGGACAAATACCAAACAATGTTCAAGGAATGCAAAGGATTATTGTCAGGTTGGATAGTGAAGCAGCCATTAAAGCGCCGAGTTCTTTTATAACCATCTATAAAACGGTATAGGAATGCCTGAAATGGGCAATAACAACACCACCACCCTACAGAGGACACCAGGACACAAATTTCATCTCACGCCTATAATAGGACTTTCACAAATCAATTCAAAATACATTTACCTCCCTCAGAAATTTTATAGTACCCTAACGAAATGGAATTTTCACAAATAAATTGATCCTTTGTAAATATTTAATTGTCTGCCTATGCTGGATGAAGATTTTTACTGAAAAATGAACCACAATTCAACACCCTTATGTTTGCTAAACAGCTTCCTTTCCGGAAATATTCGGTCTTAACGTATTCGTGTGTGGTAATTAACAGAGTTGAACACAAAATATCACCGAGGTCGAATGTTGTTTTAATTATAAATAGGAGCTTACGATTAGTGTACAATAGAATAGGCCCAGTTCCTCGAAATTTTCTGGCAACTTTATTATACAGTCAAATAACCCTCCTATAACATTGTGGTATTTTGACTCATACATTTTTCCACTTCTTTCTGTCAGCTGAATGTTTTTTTTCAGCTTCCATCTTCCATCCAAGTTTTTCCTTTCCACTGTAATATTTCCCCTATTGTCTTCCTGAGACTACCTGGCAACAATACAAAGGAATATAAAGAAAGCAGCCATAGACAGTTTCCCTTTTTCGACTAAATTGAGTGAAAACAAGAATATGGGTAGCTAGAGAATGTGATGCTAGTGGAATTATCTTAATATTCAGGAACAATGTCTTAGTAACAGACTTCAAAGCTTTGCAGGCAGATTAGAGAACAAAAAAGGATCTAATAATGTCTTTTTTTATTACGGTATGTAGCTGCTGCAGGTTCCAGTGAAGGACCAAAATAGTCGTGCCCTCTAGTCTTGACGTTGAATTTAATCTGACAAAAAAAATTCGAGTTTTAGATTTTCAATTATGGAAAGTTATTAAATCTCGACCAACTACAGAAAGCCTGGATTTGTGCATGGCAAATAAACAAATTATGGCAAGTAAACTCCTGGACAAAATTAACGCACCACTCATATTTTTCTCAATAATCTTTATTTATTGTTAACTTAGTGTACGACAAGTAGGCTATGGACCGTGTTTGATACTGACAGATGTTATTTAAACTAGGTAGTGTCACATAATACCTTGTTTTGACAGTAATTCATATTAAACATCGTTTTAGAGTAAATCTGTGTTAAATTTTTTTTTTAAAGTGTTGATTAAAACAAAATTTCTGTAAGAAGCAAGCGTTTGTTTGTAATTGTTTTTATCATATGCATGTTTGGAAGTTCATTTGCGAGTAAAATAAGTAAGAAAAATGGACCGCCAAAGAAATTTGTCAATAGAGGAGGCAGTGCGAGCATCTACTCTTCTGGATGAAGGATATTCAATGCGACATGTTGCTGGTTTATTAGGAAGACATCATTCCAGTATCAGTCGCGTAGTAAGACGTCATAATGAAACAGGCTCGTACCTTCGAAAAACAGGACAAGGGCAAAAACGTTGCACTAATCAAATTGATGATCGTTTTTGAGACAACGTGCTCTCAGAGACAGGAGAGTTACCAGCAATCTGTTAAAAAATGAATTAGCGTTCGCAACGTCGCTATATCATCTCGAACGGTTAGAAGACGTTTACATGAAGCAGAATTGAGCAATAGAAGACCAGCCAAAAAGCCCTTGCTTACCAGAGAACACAAAGTTCAGAGATTGAATTTTGCAAGACTACATCAGAATTGGACCATCAATGATTGGAAACGGGTTATATGTTCTCCGATGAAACCAGAGTTAGCCTTAAAGCTCCAGATGGACGTGAGCGTGTCTGGCGAAGACGAGGAGAAAGGTTTGCTAGCTGTAATATCTCTCCTACAGTACCTTTTGGTGGTGGCTCTAAAATGTTTTGGGGAGGAATTTGCTTCGATGCTCGTACGGAATTAGTCCCTATACGTACGAGGTCTATGAATGCCCAATATTACTTAGATAACATTATTGTCGAACATGTAATGCCTTTTGCTTCATTGTTGGGCCTAATTTTTTATTCATGCAGGACAACGCTCGTCCCCACGTGGCAAGACAG
>CAJUYG010000677.1:46521-57655 GCA_910591675.1 Galerucella calmariensis | reverse complement strand
AGCGATAGATGATCGTAAAAAAAAATTTGAAGTACCATTTATTCTCTTTAGCTTGTTTTTTTGTGAGATACAAGCTAATGAAGATAGCAGATGCAGTTCACATTTAAAATTTTTTTTTCAAAACACAACAGTATTAATTTTGTACAATTCTATTGCGCCAGTGGCGTGGCTTGTAATCTTTTATTGTACTATTTCTAAGACTTCTTCCTATTTTGAGTAAAAGGCTTCTGTTTGTAATCCTTCGATAGATTTTTTACATAAAAGGTATTTTTAACTCGTTACATCAAGATTTTAAATTTATTATTGTTATAAGACACTATCTATTCACAGGACACCCTTTATATTCAATAGATGAACATGCACCCAGGAAAAACTTGAAAATAACTTCTTTAATCGACATTTTCTTCAAAAATACTTGATACGTAGACACAGATTATAAAGAGAACAGATACGACAGCTTGACAGAGAACAGTAAAAAGAGAGAGAGATGGATGGACATACCCATTTAAATGCCCTTCGTCTTATGTCGACTCCGTTCGGACTGCTTCGCGAAATTTCATAACAGGGTTGTCAATTTGCATAATATTTCCTCCAATTTACGATCATAGGTCAAATATTTTATAAGCTTTTTTTTAAGTGTGATATTTGACAGATACAAATATTCGATAATTACTTGTTTTAAATCAATTTTATTAACATTAAAAGAATTATACAATTAAAAAGATTATAATGTATAAAAATCATACGATAAATATATACTTTTTTCACAAACCACATCCTTGGCAACCATGCACAATAACGGTGACGGCTAACCTAACCTAACATAATCAAAACGTCAAAACATGCTCAAAATCACTTGTAATCTGTGCTACAAATTCATAGCGCCATTTTTGTTTGCTTCATTGTTTGGAGGTGTTCAATCGGCGATATTAATTGTGTTATTTGACTAATAGATTGTGCGTTGTGGTAATATTGACTATGAAAATAAAGTGGTTTAGAATATTATTCCTATAAAATGAATAAACATCACGGCGGAGTGTACTGTTCATACAGAGACTGTCCAAATAAATTTTATTCGGAAAGAAAAATAAAGCTCTTTCGATTTCCAAGGGATGAGAGTATATAATTTAATATCCCGGCCTATGATGAAAGAAATTTCAAAGTTTTTGATATTAGCTTTGGTGCTACAAATTATTATCAAAATATAGGTGTGTATTGTATTCCCTTTGATAATAAATAAATTAAGAATTATCTGTACTTTAAAATTTGGTTGCTTTTTGTAAATATTTGTGTTATCCAAAAATGTGTCCATTAATTAATCTCCCAAGATTAATGACTATTTATAACAAATCATTAGAATGTAGGTACATATAGGTATTTAATAAATACATAAATATATATTCGATTATGATTATTGTTTTAGTTCATGGCGCAGTTTTAAAGATTTAGTGGAAACTTCCAAAAAAACTAGATCCGGCACTAGAAATTGTTATCCCCGAGTCAACAGTGCAATTTGGTAAGAAATTCAGAAAATATTTTAAACTGGCAACATGGCGGCCATACCGAGTTAAAGGTCCAAGTTCATTGACAACGGAGCTGAAAATCGTTTGATGTTTTACCGGGATTCGTATCTGTTCTCTTTATAATCTTTGACGTAGATGTGACTGGTTAAAAATATTTGATGATGTCCATTCTACTGCTTAAAAATACCACTAATTCCTAATCAACCGTTTTAGTTCAATTTTTTGTAATTATTTTTTATAGGAATAGCTTTATGGGCATAAAGTTTTGCAAAGAAGTTAGCAGACACGCATAAAACCTAAAAAAGAATGGAGAAGGGAAATAATGCATTTTATCATTCTGCTGTCAACCCTAATTTGCATTAAAACAAATTTAGTTTGATTAGAACCCATTTACAACCAACAAATTCCAATAATTAAATGCTGAAACATTATATTTAATGACGCCATAAGCTTTAATTAAGAACACCGTCTAAACTTTATTAAAAAAATTCCAGTTCAGGAAGTCTTTCATTTGAAATACTTCATTAGCGATTTCGCTGAAAAAACTTGATATTAGGAAGCGGGAATCCAGGTGAATTTGGAATCTTCTGTGAAAATGAATAATTGTACTTTTAAGGTTTAAGGAATTATGGGATAACATTAAAATTGAGACAGATAGAAATTGAAAATAATTTGAAATATTAGTAATAGTGGAAAAATTGTTTATTCACTAAACAATTATTGTGAAAAGGAAATGCGTATTTAAACAAAACTTTAAGCAATTTTCATAATCCAGCAGTACATCAAATTCGTTGGCGTTGTCACTAGTATCTATCTGGTTTATTTCTAATAGGAAGCTTGACAAAAATTTAAAGACTGAAAATGTGCTTTAACCTATAGGTATATATTTCATAAAAACGTCTGTCATCAAAAAAAAAATTTCTCTCACAAGCAGCCACTACAACATAAAACAAATTCAAAATGCGAAAACATTCCAATTATTCCAAGCTGTATATGAACGTATGGCGTCAAACCGTATGATCATGGTAGATCATGGTACAGCAATAGGGAAAATATCTTTTCCAAATAACCATTATCGCCTTGCCTATCTGGTTGTGAATTTATTGGGTTTCATCTAAAGTTCGACAAAAAATTTGACAAAAAACTAATGGCCACAAAACTAATGAATAGATAGAATAGACCTTTTCAGGTCTATTGTAGTCTATTGTAGTCTTCTGAATCTAGACTACATTCTCCAGCCCGATTCTTTTTAAGTAGCCAATCAGCTTTGAAACTGTAAATTCATGTAATTTCTTGCCAGACAGCACATTCGCCAGGCAGCCGTACTGGCTTTGCAGTTTCCTCTTCTAGAATCTGTTAGCTTTGAGTGCTGGTTAAGCTTACAGTGCCCTGTTAATATACTCACTACAGCTTTCACAGTTTTTCTATCTTTGCTTATTAGATGTGCCGTAAATGTTGGCAAGTATCCTCTAATGGATTGTTTTCCTTGTCCCTTGCCTCGGGAGATTATCCACCATTCTAGAGATTTATGTGCCACAAAGCAAGAATACACCAGAGCAATACGATCTGTCCTGCAACCTGCATCTGGGCAAAACCCTACTGAATGACGTCAGCCGGTTTGTCGAGCTTTGGTGGTCGTTTGAAATTATTTTACAAAGCGCGGAGCTTTATACTCTTATTTTGTTATCCAAGATAATTTTGAATTTTGAAAACACTTTTTGGTGGTTATAGTTTACTTAATAACATTATTGAATGTAGAAGATCTTGGGCAACCTCACCAGTAGCATAAAATCTATTCAACAAGCGTCAGAAACTACCTTTTTTGTTGTATTTAGGAGAAAGTGTGACCAAAAAATAATATAAAATATAAAATGAATATTGTACTTTGCCAAAATCCATTATTATCAAAAATATATATTTCATTACCGATTTTATCAATCAACAAATTGAACTCTTCATTCAATTACCATTTCCTACGCATTGCGGTGGAGATCATCTTGAACCCCAGAACTATGTTTATAATGACCTACTAAGCCGCATCGAGTACAAGCAACAGTTATTTGAATAAGCGGCTGTATATGCAACAGGATTAAACTTCCTGAAACGGTTCGACCCTCGATCAACGTCTGGGGTTTACGAGAATGTAAGTAGGTATTAATATTGGGAGATTAGGAGTTTGTATTTATCACTAACACTAACACCAGTTAGCTTACAAATTTAAAAAGAAGACTGTTTGGATCGAACTGTGTGTTTAGGTTATTGGAAGATAATGTTTGATGGAAATAATATAATGAACATATTTTTCGACATAGGTACATTTTAATATAAATAACCATTTAATTGTTGAAGTGAAACAAAGGGTTGAAAGTATACAATGAAAAAAATTGTGGTGAAATATCCATTAATATATTCAAATGTGAGACACTAGGAGAAGAAAAAAGTATACGTATGAAAATATTGTTAATTTAAACAATGCGTACATAAAGTAGCGCATGAATTTAATATACAGTGTGGAAACCACTTGGGTAATAAAATTCTTTATGTCATTATATTAGAAAACTATGAAAAATGCCGAGACACGTCAACTTTTGGATTGAGCTGTGCGTTAAGTGAACGTAAATGTAAATGTACAGGGTGATTAACGCAAGTATGCCATAGTCGGTGTTGTTTTTTTTTAATGAAACACCCTTTATATTTGCATATTTTTGAAATCCTCTTAATGAACCGATTCCAACCAACTAAATAATGTATTGTCAATTATGAATTATACAGGGTGAAATTTTAAAATTATTAATTTATCACACTTGAAATATTGGTACTTTTTAAAATTAGCTAAATATGGATTTATCAAAAATCTGAACCAACTAATTATTAGACGTATTTGTATATTAAACAAAACCTGCTACGCCCATGAATTTTATCATAAATACCTAAAAATTGCCTAAAAACGCCAATAATTAGACAAAATCGGTAAATAATGTGGATTGTTTTGAATCGGTAAATAATGTGGATTGTTTTCTATTCTGTCAGTTGTTGATGTGTTGACAGTTTATACTGAAAAAGTAAAATCTTTGTCAAACACTCTTTCCTTGTCGACATAACAATGAAATATTTAACTGAGACTCACCGAATTGAGATTTTAATGATGATCGGGTACGGGGATAACTGCAGAAGTCAAGTTGAAGTAGCAAACTTATTTAATCACAGGTATCCCGAATTGCCTAATATTACACAAAGTACTGTGTCTAAAATTCATGCACAATTCAGAGAACTTGGACATGTCAAACCATTGAAAAGAAAACCACACTTCGTTGAAGATGATGTGAAAGTGGATATTTTGTTGAGTGTCGAAGAGAATCCAACTTCAAGTACACGTCAAATTGCCCGTGAAAATAATGTTAGTCATACAACTGTTCTAAGATGTCTTCATAAAGAAAAACTTCATCCCTACAGATTAACTTTTGTGCAGGAGTTGACAGAAGACGATCCAGATCGTAGAATGGAGTTCTGCGAAAGATTGATGAATAAGCTGAACAGAAATGAGATAGCTCTTGGTACCATTCTTTTTTCTGACAAATCAACATTCACATTGAATGGAGAGGTAAACTGACAGAACTGTAGATATTGGTCAGCAGAGAATCCCAATTGGATGCGTGAGACACATACTCAGTACCTTCAAAAGGTGAACGTTTGGGCCGGTATCATAGGCGACCATATTATTGGTCCTATATTTATAGATGGAAATTTGACAGCTGAAAAATATTTAAATATGCTTAGAAATAAAGTTATTCCTGCGTTGGCAAACTTATATCACAACGCAATAGATCCTAGCTTACCGAATGAAAATGTTTGGTTCCAGCAAGACGGGGCAACACCCCATTATGCTTTAATGGTAAGAACTTATTTAGATGAAATCTTCCCCAATAAATGGATTGCACGAAGAGGTACTATTGAGTGGCTAGCTACATCACCAGACCTTACGCCGTTAGATTTTTTTCTGTGTGGTTATCTCAAGAACAAAGTATATGCAACACAACCAACTAGCATTGTAGACCTTAAGGACAGGATAACTACGGAAATACGGAATATTTCACCCCAAACTTTAAACAAAGTTAAGGAGGAGTTCTATAGGCTATTGCCAACAACTAGGGGGAGAATATTTTGAGCATTTATTTTAATGTATTAAAATCAAAAACATCAGGTATTTTAAGTATGTGTTCAATAACTGTAAAAATAAGAATTTCACCCTGTATAATTCATAATTGACCATACATTATTTAGTTTGTTGGAATCGGTTCATTAAGAGGATTTCAAAAATATGCAAATATTCGGGGTGTTTCATTAAAAAAAACAACACCGACTATGGCATACTTGCGTGAATCACCCTGTATATTTACATTTATGTTTACAAAACGCACAACTCAATTCAAAAGTTGACGTGTCTCGGCATTTTTTATAATTCTCTAAAATAATGACATAAAGAATTTTATTCCATAAGTGGTTTCCACAGTGTATGCTAAATGAACATTTATATGAAGAGACCCCGGATTTTTAATTTTTATTATATAGGGTGAATAATATTTGAGTGATAGCGACAAAGCACCAGTTTTTTTTCAATAAAGTAGTCCCATTTTTAACTTGCGGTTTTCTCTTTTTGAGCTGATTCCAAAAATGTAGATACAGGGTGGATAAAAACACAAGAGTTGTTTATTATTTTAACATTGTATCTATTATCTTTCATAAGTAATACTAGCAACTCTACAAAACAGAAAAGCTACAAAAGTATCTCTTCATTTGTGGTATGAAATATTCACTGCAGGATAGAATCAGAAAGTTAAATTCGAATACCAGCATGTTTTTTATTCGTTATTTTAATATAAAGTAAGGTTGGAATGAAACAAGCTACTAGGACTTTAAAAACCAAACATATGAGGTCGGGATTAAAAAAACAAATTTTGTATAATAAAGTTCAGACTCACTTTGTTTATTTTATAAGGATCCTCAATGAAGATAAAATTATCCATGTTTGAAATCTCTAATTGAATCAAGTCACCCACATTATTGTTACAAGCATGTCACAAACGTAGTCGGAGAATTAATCTTGTAAGTTATTTACACTCTGGTGTTGATTATTGTTGGTGGAACATGTCAGTGGCGCGACAAGGAAATGATAAATGGAAAGGTTTATTTTACGATCGTTAATCATAGTGATTGAATTGGTTTTGACTTATTGAGTGAAATCGATAGTATGTGATTGGTTTTATAGACATAATAGTGGTGGGAAAATTACTATTACTAAGTAATCTTTTCATTTTATGATGCAGCATAAAATTTTACTTTGGCATAAACTGAATAGAATATCGAGATCTGTCGTAGATTATAATCCAATTTTATCGGTATTTCTCTGTCATATTTCCATTTGGATTTACTGGCTGTAATTTTATGTTAAAGAAAGATATATTGACTTGAATCGAACATACATTTTACATAATTCCGGCTTAACGGAATAGCTTTCGCTGGTTTTTTGTAATAATATGAATTATTCATATTCGATAAATTTATGACTGTAATTTTTCTGGAGTGCTATGCCAATTTTATGAAATATTGAAATAAACGCAACGTATGGAGATGTTGAAAATGTACATGAATTGAATCTATGAAAATTAAAACGATGCAGTTAAAAGTCGCAGTGAATTTAAGCGAAAGAATAAAATCCTAGCACAAACAGTAAGTACAATTCATTAAGCACCTTCCCATGTAGTAGTTCTTGGAGATAACACGATGAAACGACTCAACTTTGTAAATAACCTCTGGCATGAGTGAATGGCCAAGCACATCCACCAACAAGTTTACTGTGTACCTGCTGCTTTTTCCGTGGCTACAGTACGTTTGACGTTTAGTTAGTTTGAGGATGGTTTGGAACTGTCCAGGCAAACGAGATAGGAGAAAATAACAGCCTTCATCCTGGAAGCAGGGGAACAGTGAGCACTTCTTCTGTAGGACTTGAACCATTCTTCAGTATTAGTCTCAATGCCTTCGGGGTGCAAGTTAAGACGGAGGAGGATTGAAACTATCCAAAATAACTTTTAAGAACTCAGAACTCCAACCGGAAGAGATCCTTGGAGCATTAGCAAAAGCAAACTAAAAATTCCCACTTCTCGCACAGAATATTATAAACTGAATCAACACATGTATAATATGGAAGCCAAGGAGTTGGAGGAATGTCACTTCTGTGAAGAGAATTGAAGATATTTCTTTCCCTGGTCAAATACCAACAGATCCTGCTCTTTATAGTAGGAATATCATAAGTATAAGGGGGTATATTATAACTGAGTGCAGAAAGGGGGTAAGGATGATTCATACAATAAAAAATAACTACTTTAGACCAATATTACTAACGCTTAGATGAAGTTAAAGTATCACTGAAGATATATCCTGTGATTCGTACAATTTTATATGCAAAATCCTTGCATACAGAGTGTTTATTCCACTGAGTTTATTTCTAAACCTTTGCCTATTACCTGATAATATAGTAAAGAGCATATAATTTATATACAAAGTGAGTACACAATCTAAAACCTGGCAACTGATGAAAGCATGAATTTAGAAAAGAATATCATTCAAAATTTTTATGAAAAAACTATTCAATACTTATGAACAATCACTATCATTAAATAATCGCACTTTTTCGACCCGATTCTACCCTGATCTTCACAGATGCCCCCAAAACAAATACTGGAGTGGGATGCGCAGTTGTTTTACCAGAAGAAGTAGAAACATTTAAATTGCCATCAGAATTGTGAGTAATGACGCTCTGAATAAGGCTCTTACTCAGACATCTAATAAGAAATCAAAAATATCTGTTCGACATTCAACAGTCAAGTTAATTAAGAATCAAATGTACGAGTTAATCGTGATATCACGTTCATGTGGGTTTCGTTGCATATAGACTGGATTTGAACCTGCTCGGAAAGCAGCATCTGATTCAAACGAGTGAATCTTAAAACCATTTGCGTATTGATAAAAAATTCATTATAAGCAACAGTTTATTGAAAAATGGACATCAGATTGAAAGCAGAAGCGTTCAAAATTGGAACAAGTTGAACCAAATTATGCACCATGGAATAACAGCCCTTCCAGTCGCTTCTCTCAATTAATCCTAACAAGAATTATACTAGACCACACTAGATCTATCAACGAAGATCTGATCTCCAAGAATCCAGCACCAGAATATGACATTAAGCACATAATAGCGGTGTGCCCTATTCATAGTGCGTGTACAACTGGAAAAAATTCAAGCTATTTGAAAAATCACATAGCCAATAACCAGCAGACGATCAAAAAGCTTCCAATGATACCTTATTTGTCAAATTATAATAAGTCGAAATAAAAAATAAAAAACATTATTGTGGTTTGATTCCCGAAAGAATAAGAGAAAACGAATAAGTAATGCCACAAGGAACTTACAGAAGATATAATAAGTGGATTGAAAATTATTTGTTTCGTTTTAGAAATTATCACAAATTAAAAGGTGCATGTGAGTAAAGCCACGAGTAACAGCTAACATATTTTTGAAATGTGCTAATTGAGCGGGCTTATTAATGCCCGGTTAAATCTGTCAGCTACGTAGCCCTCAGCTATCTCTAGCCGCCAGTCAAAGTCTCTGTTACAAGAGAAAGCGTTTATCAATGCACCACATAACTGACAGCTAGCTAACTGGAAGCTAAGTGTAATTGAGCATTTGACAACCTTGTTCGGGTTATGAACGTGAGTGTAATGTTGTCAGAGTGTGAATTTCTCATTTTAATTTGGTGTAAGGAAGATCACCCGTAACATGAAATATACATATTAGAATCAAGAATATAGAGGTGAAAGTTATCATTTTTCTATTTTATCGTAAGCTTACTCTGACCACATCGTGGAAAATTTCACTTGTCAGTGTCAAAATTGTGGTACTGTTATTTTTATTTCGTCTATGTTGTGCTTTATTGTTGAGTTGTTTGCATTCGAGCATGTTCACAAAAAAAAAAAATTCCCAATTTCACGGAGTCAGAGCGACAATTAGGTACCTACTTATGAAAGTAGCCGTTCACCATAAAAGTATAATAGAATGCAAAAAGACGGATGCTGTGACTTGCGAGTAAGGCTGGAAATTGTTGGAGTATCATGAGAACACTGGGTTTAGATAGTCGAAACCAAGTAATAAACTGGACATCATCGAGCTCTTCAACAGTATATGGTCGTCTTTTGTAGTCTACAAATTCCAATATTTCGCCAAGCTCCAAGATCTTCATCAAAAAGGTCGTCAGGTTCCTCAAGATCCATTGACAATGGTTGCGTTCAGAAAACATAACTTACGACTCAACTGTTGAGTGAGCGCTCACTGAGCAACGAATGGTTGACGTATGTCTTCTGAACGATCATTTTTTGGATAGTATAGAAGATCGTAGATAATCTATGTAGAATACGTATAGATAATTAATTAAATGAATAAAAACCATTTTTAAATATTTCGTGAACGTTTTTCGTATCTGTTAAGCTGTATGGAACATTATTATTCGTATCATTATCAGTTCATATTCATAATCATCACACATGTTGTGATATTTATTCATTTCTCTAATACCATAGATCATATATAAAACTCACTAAGTATAATTGTTGTTTACTAATAATGAAGCCATAGATAACCTTTTTAAAAATATCACAATCTGCAACATGTTGTGCTCACTGAGCGCAATTGGAAACCGCTCAGAAAAATGGCGTCCGCTCACCAAACATGTTGAGCTTCGCGCTCTGATCAATGTGCGTTCACAGAACATTTACTCAACGCTTGTGCAACAGTTGTGTTTTCTGAACGCAACCAATAACAATGGAATAAAATACACACAGAACCTGGATGCTACTAAACTACTATAAATGAATCAAATAAGCCTCTCGGTTTCACCTTAAACGATAATAACACAATTAAATTTGAAGTTGAAATAATCTTTGTTGCAAAATGTAAGCAAACATGAAAAAATCATGACACAGTTGTCAGTTAGAATCTATGGTTAGAATAACGGAACACCACTTTCTCGTATTTAACTGTGTGCTCTATGGTTAACATCAACTTGATAGTGGCAGCTAGGGTAGCCGAAAGTTGGACTGCCAGCTAATGCAAACTGGTAGTTGATAAACACTTTGATCAACAGCTAAGATTTAGCCGAAGGCTACAATATTTAACCGAGCATTGATAAACCCGCCCTTAAGCTTGATACATATCATGGTATTATTAATCTTCTTTCAATTAATAACGTTGCAATATTTAATTTAATGTGACGCCACATATAGCAGACGATCAAAACGCTCCAACGATTTTTAAATGTACATTTTTTCCTCACTATATGGTTTCCGTAGTTATTTCGTATATCTCGAAATATATCAAGCAGAGTAAGAGCTTTGCGTTTATGTTATTTTTATTGCTTCAGTATTCACAGAGATTGTAGTAGGTAGTGGAGCAGAAAAAACAGTTTCGCGTGTTAATGGAATTAAGTCTAGTGCAAAGTGAGGGTGTAGATTTTATGAAAGTGAGAAGATTTTAATATAAAGTGAGTTTAAAGTTATGGGTG